>CM033632.1:3654662-3887826 GCA_019453435.1 Rhinogobius similis | reverse complement strand
TTAAAATGAACAAAATACATTTCTACTTGTATGTTTTTGTGAACTCAAACTGAAGAGGCTTAATGCCTTTTTTTTTCTTCTTTTGGTTGCTTTTACTTTTTAAGATTTTATTTAACTTTTAAAGAAATTATTTAACTTAAGTATGAAAGCAAAAAATATAACGATGCAATGTACATCGTTATATTTTTTGCTTTCGTCTAAACTAAGTATTTCCTCCATTTATTTACCTGACCAATATGGCGGCTCTGTGACTTCTGCAGCTGCGTGCGCATCTGCGTGATCACGTGTGCCCCGTGGTCCATTTGCAGGAAGTAAAAACACTGGTCCGTCGCATTTTTACCCGAAATTTCACTCCAAACACTAAAATAGCCTGGCGTAGATAACATGATTCTTCAGTGTAATCAGCTGCAACCTTTAGAAATGTAATACTATTTACCTGAATCTTCAGAGGGTATGTACGACTCTGTTGTCTCTTTTTCGTCTTTAATAAGGTCACTTTCTACGCCAGTTAGCGTTGTAGTGGCTTTATTTTAACGCAATTGGCGATGGATATGGCTTGATGCTTACGTGTTTAAAATGTGTCGATCTTAAAGTGTCTGCTTTCCCTCAGCTGTCAAAATATAAACATTAGCTTCGATTGCTAACTGCTAGCTCCTCCCATTTTCCTTTCATCGCTTCTTTTAAAGCACGTATTCGGAAACCTTTGCATATTTTCCTCATTATGCCGCCAATTATGTAGACACTTTTTGCATTTTGTAAACGAATACATTCTAAATTTTTGAACAGAGGCAAAGCTGAAGTGGAACATAATGTGAATTCACTGGACAAACTGGGATTAACGTCACAACATGAGAAAATATGAAAAATCAAGGCGTCATTGTCAAAGTAAAAGCACTGAATACACGCGAGTGATACCACAGCCTGCTATAAACATATTTACTATTGCGTAGTATATTATGTGTTTATTCTATTCCAGATTATAATGGTCACTTAGCATTTATGATGAAGGCAAAATCCGGATTTTTAGGTTTTACTGGACAGAAATGTTGAGCCCACAATAGTTTTTCATTTTATCTACAGCTATATTACACACTTTACCTCAAATTACACCTTTTGTGGCTAAAAAGTATTTTCTCCTATTCTTTGAAATAAAGAAGCAAACTATCTGACATTTCTATCCTAGGTATTTAAAAAAAAAAAAGCTTGTTTTTTGTTAAATCTGATGTAATTTAATCTTTGTAAATGTTTTATGATCTGCTTTATTTTGCCTGCAATCCAAACATTGTAATATTTTTCATTTTACTTTATTTAATTTTGAACACAAAGATGGAGAAAGGCAACATTCAGAGCATTTTAAAGAGTCTGTGTGTTTTTTTTCTGGCAGTATTTCGTGTGTGGAGCAATGGAGGAGACGAGTCGGGAGGCGGTGGCGACGGCGGTGCAGCGAGTCGCCGGGATGCTGCAGCGCTCGGACCAGCTCGACAAAGTGGATCAGTACCGCAGGAGGGAGGCTCGAAAGAAGGCGTCCGTGGAGGCCAGACTCAAGGTGACCGGCCATTTAAGACGTGTTTGTTTGAGTTTACAGATGATAGAGTTGAAAAAGTACAGAGCTTTAAGTAACCAGAGACTATGGGCAACTGGATAGACTGAAGGCCAGTAATCCTTTTGTCTTTTGGTCGATTATGTCTTATTCGATTAACATTTTTATTAACTAATTGTTTTATTTAGATTAAAATTACTTGTATGGCAAAAACGTGAAGATATGGAGTGAGTAGAGCTGAAGATACTTGAATCCAACATATAAAAGATACTGTTTCCTAGTATTTTTTTGTATAAATAGTTTTTGCAGGGACTCTGTTGAGTGCAGTTTGGGTCAGATACGACATGGTTTTGATATATTTTTGACTCACCTCTTTTTAGTCGTCGAATCGGTCGATAAGGCAGGTTTTTAGTCAGATAAAAATATGGCAATATGGCTCCTGGAAACACATCAAGGCACATCAAGTGTTTCCCGCACACAGATTGATCTCAAAAGGTCTCAAAAGTTAAACCCTTCAAAGCCCGGTCCTCAGCCCAGCACCCAAAAATATAAAACATATTTTATCTCTTGTTATTGGTTTCATTCCTGGTTTAAGTCCTAGCTTAGACCTGGTTTTAGACATGGTTTAGTCCTGGTTTAGACCAGGTTCAGTTCTGCAAATGTTGTTAAAATCTTTCGTGTTACGTGTTTTTCATATTTCAAAAGCACTGGACGTGTTTCTGGCCCCGAGAACTAAACCATCCAAAAAGTCTGGCCCTGTGTAAAATAAAGTTGAAAAGCTCTGCTGCACAGGCTTCAAATTTGCCATTGACAGCTCTTCAGAAAACATTTCTTGTAAAACTAATGGGTAACACTTTATAATATTATTCCTGCCTTAATAAAGCAAAAACAAAGGCTTAATTAAGAGTGAAGAATAGTTTATTAAGAATGATTCAGGCGTAGCAACTATTTAGCTAATAATCTAACCCTAAATCCTATCCCCAACCCTAACCCTGACCTTAATTAAGTAGTTACTGATCCTGAATTATGCTTAATAAATTATACGTTCATTATTAATTAAGTCTTGCTTTATTAAGGTAAAATAAGGTGTAGTTATTATAAAGTGGTACCAACTAATGCTTAACAGCCACATTAAACCTTTCCCTCAAACTGAATTATGACCTTTCGTCTATTGTGTCCCTGTTTGCAGGCGGCGATCCAGTCCCAGCTGGACGGCGTGCGCACAGGCCTGACGCAGCTGCACACGGCGCTGGTGGACGTCAAGGAGATCCAGAGCTCTCTGGGCGACGTGAGCAAAGACTGGAGGCAGAGCATCAACACCATCGAGAGTCTGAAGGACGTGAAGGACGCCGTGGTGCAGCACAGTCAGCTGGCCTCCGCCGTGGAGAACCTCAAGAACATATTCTCCGGTAAACGCTCTCGAGCCGTCGCTTCGCCGTAATGAGGGCGGGGTTAAAGGGGCTGTAGCTCATTTTTACTGTTGTGAAATGAGAAAAACAGAACTAGTCCATGTATAAGTTTTTTTACATGTGATAAAGTGAAATCTGTGTTGCCGTAGCACAGAAAGGTCTGTCACGATAACAAATTGTGAAGTACGATACATTGCTTCAGAAAAATATTAAGATAAACAATAATGGAACTATGTTATACCACTGATGCCATGACTCTAAAGTAAATTTTCATGTGAAATCTTTTTCTAAACTTATTTCCAAGTGATTCATGATGTAAAAAATCCTGGAAATAGTCCTGGAATAAATAAATGGCACAATTAGTAGTTAGTTATAGTATCTCTACTTTGTCATTGATGTTAATTAATCAACAAACTACAGTCCAAATGTTGTCCTATTGGTCTAATACAACTAAAAATGTTAAAATGTCTTACTAGTTCAAAGAAAAGGAACTCGTGAGCCTAAAAAAATGTTGTTCTTTCTGTCATATATTGAACGATCGGTCGATGTAGTAATTATCATGACAGATCTAAGCAAATATACTGTAAAAGCATTTATTCTGGTGAAAATTACACCACAACGCTTTCTCTGCATCTATTTATAGAGCGTTTTATTCTATGAGAAGCTGGAAGTGCGCCGGTAGCATGCTAATGTTTGTTGAAAAGTGCTTCTAAACTCCTGGAGGTGAATATTTATGACGCTGGGACTGCATTAGAAAAGTGAGAGACACATGTGACTGATATAAAGACTTTAACATCAACTGTTTTTCATGTTTCAGTCAAAATCAGGTACAGGGCCTTTAAATAATTTGGGTTATGTTTGATAATATCTTTTATGTGCAAAATTATCTTAAATTATTCCCAAACTCTGTAATGCCCCGGCCCCCTCTGTCACTGCAAAGATCTACACAGACCCCTAATAATATCTTGTATTCAATTAAAAAAGATATTCAATGCTTTCATTTTTTTATTTTAGATTTGAAAATAAAATGCAAATAAATATAAAGACAGATAGGACTACTCAGTGACTACTCAGTGAACTAAAATGCAGGTAAAAGAAAACTTTACCTGCATTTTTTATATCTGTTTATTGCTTGTATTTCGTGTGTTTATCATGTCTTTTGTGTGTGTTTATAATTTCTTTCTTGTGTCTTGTGTGTTTATCATGTCTGTCTTGTGTTTTGTGTGTTTATCATGTCTTGTTTGTGTGTTTATCATGTCTGGATTGTGTATTTATCATGTCTGTCTTGTGTGTTTATCATGTCTTTCGTGTGTTTATCATGTCTTTTGTGTGTGTTTATAATTTCTTTCTTGTGTTTTGTGTGTTTATCATGTCTGTCTTGTGTCTTTATCATGTCTTTCGTGTGTTTATCATGTCTTTTGTGTGTGTTTATAATTTCTTTCTTGTGTTTTGTGTGTTTATCATGTCTGTCTTGTGTCTTTATCATGTTTTTCTTGTGTTTTGTGTGTTTATCATGTCTTTCTTGTGTGTTTATCATGTCTGTCTTGTGTATTTATCATGTCTTTCTTGTGTGTTTATCATGTCTGTCTTGTGTGTTTATCGTGTCTTTCTTGTGTGTTTTTATCATGTCTTTCTTGTGTGTTTATCATGTGTTTCTTGTGCGTTTATCATGTGTTTCTTGTGTGTTTATCATGTCTTTTGTTTGTTTATCATGTCTTTCTTGTGTGTTTATCATGTCTGTCTTGTGTCTTTATCATGTGTTTCTTGTGTGTTCAGTGCCTGAGATCGTGGCGTCGACGCAGCAGCTGATCGAACAGGCCGACCTGCTGCAGGCGCACAGGAAGCTGATGGAGCTGGAGAGCTCCAGAGACGACCTGATGTACGAGCAGTACAGGATGGACAGCAGGAACACCAGCGACATGCACCTCATCTCCATCTACTTTGAGGACGTGAGTACACTGCACCAGAACAGAGAAGATGAACATTTTATTTTTCATTAATCTTTATTTAACTAGTATAGAAACATTTACTCATTTACAATAAAGTAAGAACATTGTAGAAAATAAACACACAGACAATGTTCATGGGATTCTTACTGCTTTTTGTTTTTTAAATCAAGCGAAAATCCCTCAGAGGAACTCGCTCACAAAGTTTAAATTCAGTTTGAATAGTGTTCCAAGCTGTGGGAGCAGCTTAACTGAACACTCCCTTCCCCAAATCAGTCCACACTCGAGGGACGAGCAAATGTCACATGAGCAGAGCAGAGTGAGCTTCAGGTGTCTGCACCAAAGATCACAGCTGCAAAGTTGACGTATACAGTTGTGCTCTTAAACGTACATACTCGGGCAGAATTTGTGATTTTCTGGCCATTTTTCAGAGAATATAAATGATGACAATAACTTTTCTTTCACTCATGGTTAGTGGCTGTGTGAACTTATTTATTATTATTAAAAAAAAAAAAAAGTCTGCATGTCCTCCCCGTGTTACCGTGGGTTCTCTCTGGGTTCTCTGGCTCCTCCCACCGTCCAAAGACATGACTGTGTAGGTTAATTGAGAACTCTAAATTGTCCATAGTGTATGAATGTGAGAGTGAATGGTTGTCTGTCCTTGTCTGTCTCTGTGTTTGCTGTGACGAGTTGGCCACTGTCCAGGGTGTGCCCCGCCTAAGGCCCAAAGTCACTGGGATAGGCTCCAGTCACCCGCGACCCTTAACGGGAATAAGCGGTAGAAAATGAATGAATGAAAAAAAAAAGCCTTTCCATTTAAAAAAAAACTAAAAACACAGCAGATGACAACAGTTTGACAATGAAATGTTTGTTTAGTTTCACCAAGCGCCACAAATCCTGCAGTAATAAGTGAACGTTAGAAACTAGAGGTTTAAGTTAGATATTGAAAGATTACTCGTTGGCAGATTTGATGAACGAACAAACAACAACAGTGTGTCTACGCTGTTTAGAGACGACAAAATCATTTTTCGTCTTTGTTAATTAGCTTCCCCCATCAGATTTAAGCTGGGGTACCAGACTTTATTGGGTGTAAATTAGTAAATTTTGTGTTTTCCATCAAAGTGTTTCTTGTAAAATCCGCACTTTCCGACAAAAATGAGACACCTGTGTGCTGTCAGCGTCTAATAATAGCTAAAGCAGCGCTCTGATTGGCTGTGCTTGGGTGGTCCTCCCCAGTTTCACTTTGCTGTCTGAAAAAATATGTTGTAAAGCTGTGCACAAGACCAAAAATGAATGTATGTGAATTTTAACGATGTGCCAAAGGGTTTGTGAGAGCGAGGGACGAGTTTAGATTTAAAACCTACCTCTGATTCAGCAGTGTAAAAAACAAGTACCCCAGCTTTAATGTGATAGACGCTAAACACAAGAAACCGTAAAAGTAAAGTCATTTTTTTCTCAACATACTGTATAACTTTTACCAAATAATCACCTCAAGCGTCAGCCGTGCATCATAGTCCTGTTTGGCCTCAGGTCCAGGGTTTGTCGGATGAACTGGCCAAGCAGCTGTGGATGGTGCTGCAGCGGGCGATGGTGACGGTGCGCAGAGACCCCACGATGTTGGTGTCGGCCGTGAGGATCATCGAGCGCGAGGAGAAGATCGACCGCAGGATGGTGGACCGCAAGAAGCAGACGGGCTTCATCCCCCCGGGACGGCCCAAACGCTGGAAGGACAAGATGTTTCAGGTCAGAGCCAGGATCTGATTAAGACGAGACACTGCAGGGAAAAAACTTTATGATTTTTTTTTGGTTTGTTTTGTTTTTTTTTGGTCAGTTTGCTCTCTCACATCTCGACTTTCATGTGGAAACAACAAATGTGTCCAATCTGCTCCTAAAGGTGTTTGATTCTTCCATTGAATCCACTTCATCCATAGATTTCTCTGGAACGTTGTAAATTCAAAGTTACAAAAATGTTTTCTCCCTCGAGACATAAAGTAGATCCTACACCAAACTGTACAATCTGGACTCAACAAGATTTTGGCGAAATGTACAGAAGGATTTGTCAATATCTAATTCAAAAACTGATTTATTGAAGTTGTAAATTAAAAAAAAAATTGCAAAATTTGAATTTTTAGGACAATTTTCTGTCAGATCTAGTTTACTCAAAAACTAAATAAGAAATCCAAAACCTTCTCTGTACATTTTTTTGTAACTAATATGTGTAGAAAATTAACCAAGACATTTAAACTTGGTTCTGTCCAGTAAATGTCCCAAATATACATACTTTTAGCCGTTTTTTCACATAAAATGCCTTATTTCTACATTAAAACATGACATGATGAAAAACATGTAATACATTTTTTTCTTACATTTATGTGAATAAACTACAGGAGAAGTTTCCAAATGATATCTTTACATTTTAAATTTTTTCCTGTTCACCGGCAGCGTCTCACATTAAGGCGAGATACTACAGCAAAAAGAAAAAAAAACGTTTTTTCTAAATTGTTTGGTCAGTTTTCTCTCTCAACATCTCGACTTTCATGTGGAAATAACAAACGTGTCCAATCTGCTCCTAAAGATGTTTAATTATTTCACTGAATTCACTTCATCCATAGATTTCTGTGGGACATTGTAACTTCAAAGGACGTTTCTCACCAAACTGTACAATCTGGACTCAACAAGAACAAGACAGAACGGACAGAAGGATCTGTTGATATATAATTCTACACCTGATTTATTAAAGTTTGAAGTAGAAAAAAAGATGCAAAATTCAAATTTTTAAGACAATTTTCAGTCAGATCTAATTTACTCAAAAACTAATTAAGAAATCCAAAATCCCCTCTGTACATTTTTTTATAACTAGTATCTGTACAAAATGAACCAAGTTTTTACACATAAAATGCTTTAATTCTACTTGAAAAACCACAAATCCTGTGTTTTAAATCCTGTGTTGCAGGTTCTGGAGGGCACGGTGAGCACCCGCATCGAGGGCACTCAGTCCGTGACCCGAGAGGCCGATAAAATGTGGCTCGTGCGCCTTTTGGAGATTATGAGGAAGTACGTGTTAGACGACCTGATCGTGGTGAGGAACCTGATGGTGCAGTGCTTTCCACCACATTACAACACCTTCAACAGGTGAGACATCTCTGCTCTCTGTCGGGGTCTGTCCCGGTGTGGACCTGGTTTAGTCTGGATTTAGTCCTAATTCCTTTTTTCATCCTTATTTGTGTCGAGTCCCTGGTTTAGTCTGGGTTTAGACCTGGTTTATTCTGGATTTAGTATGTGGTTTAGACTGGTTTGGTCTTGATTTATTCTGGATTTAGACTTGGTTTAAGTCTTGATTTATTCTGGATTCAGTCCTGGTTTATTCTGGATTTAGTCGCTATTTTGAATTTATACCTGTTTTAGATGTGGTTTAGACCTGGTTTATTCTGGATATAGTCCCAGGTTTGGATGTGGTTTTGACTTGTTTTAGTCTTGATTTATTCTGGATTTAGTCCTGATTTGAATGTGGTTTAGTCCTAGTTTATTCTAGATTTACTCCATGGTTCAGACTTGGTTTAAGTCTTGATTTATTCTGGATTTAGTCACTAGTATGGATTTAGTTTAGACCTGTTTTAGATGTGGTTTAGACCTGGTTTTGACTTGGTTTAATTTTGGTCTATTCCCACTTTAGTCCTGGTTTAGTCCGGATTGAGTCCCTGGTTTGGATGTGGTATAAACCTGGTTGAATTCTGATTTATTCTTGGATTAGCTCTTGGATTAATTTTGTTTAGTCCTAGTTTATTCTTGGTTTAGTCCTAGTTTATACCTTGTTCAGTCCTGGTCCAGTCCTGGTTCCTCAGGTTCTTGGTCTTTATCACGGCTCTGTTTCCTCTCTTTCCTCAGGTTCTTGGTCTTTATCACGGCTCTGTTTCCTCTCTTTCCTCAGGTTCTTGGTCTTTATCACGGCTCTGTTTCCTCTCTTTCCTCAGGTTCTTGGTCTTTATCACAGCTCTGTTTCCACTCTTTCCTCAGGTTCTTGGTCTTTATCACGGCTCTGTTTCCACTCTTTCCTCAGGTTCTTGGTCTTTATCACGGCTCTGTTTCCACTCTTTCCTCAGGTTCTTCGGTCTTTATCACAGCTCTGTTTCCTCTCTTTCCTCAGGTTCTTCGGTCTTTATCACGGCTCTGTTTCCTCTCTTTGTTCCTCAGGTTCTTGGTCTTTATCACAGCTCTGTTTCCACTCTGTCCTCAGGTTCTTGGTCTTTATCACGGCTCTGTTTCCACTCTTTCCTCAGGTTCTTGGTCTTTATCACAGCTCTGTTTCCACTCTTTCCTCAGGTTCTTGGTCTTTATCAAGAATATGTTTTCACTCTTTCCTCAGGTTCTTCGGTCTTTATCACAGCTCTGTTTCCTCTCTTTCCTCAGGTTCTTGGTCTTTATCACGGCTCTGTTTCCTCTCTTTTGCTCCTCAGGTTCTTCGGTCTTTATCACAGCTCTGTTTCCTCTCTTTCCTCAGGTTCTTCGATCTTTATCACAGCTCTGTTTCCACTCTTTCCTCAGGTTCTTGGTCTTTATCACGGCTCTGTTTCCTCTCTTTCCTCAGGTTCTTCGGTCTTTATCATGGCTCTGTTTCCACTCTTTCCTCATGTTCTTGTTCTTTATCACAGCTCTGTTTCCACTCTTTCCTCAGGTTCTTCGGTCTTTATCACAGCTCTGTTTCCACTCTTTTGCTCCTCAGGTTCTTAGGTCTTTATCACAGCTCTGTTTCCACTCTTTCCTCAGGTTCTTGGTCTTTATCACAGCTCTGTTTCCACTCTTTCCTCAGGTTCTTGGTCTTTATCTGTTACGGGAGAATTGCAGTTGTGGATTTCTTTAAAACAAGTTAAACAATAAAAATGCAGAGAGAATGAGTCTGATCAATGAGTTGTTTATTCACTGGTACCAGAGTGAATAGACGCCTTTCCCTGACATAGTGACTCTCCCTGGTCGACGGAGGTACATGAAAATCAGAACACATGCTTTTTATACACAAGACATAGGTGGAGACATAGTTATCACATCATGAGGAGACAACATGAAACATCAGTGTGAAACAAGAGCAAGGACATATGTGACATCAATATTCAGGAAAAACAACAGCTATCAGTGGTGTTTCCAGTTAAAGCCAGATTTCAGCGTGAAAGGACGTCATAAAAGGATTAGATGCCCATTATCTATCTTTGTGACCGGGACTGGGAGCTGACAAAACAGGTGCTAAAGAGATGTTAAAGTTGAAGTTAACCTTAGCAACGTAGAATGAGTGAAACCCCAATTTCGGCTATTACAGTCCACCCCATGTCACAGATAAAAGCATTTTACTGTTACACCCAAAAATCTGTAATCAATTAAATCATTAGAATAACATATCTTTATTCATTCATGTGTCAAACAATCAAATTAATCAACCTGTAGTCAAAACTTAAAAAACACCTAAATGTAAAGATGCCTTCGAATAAACATGTTGAAAACAACCCGGGCCTAATGGTTCAGTTCAGTCCAAGTCCAGGTTAAAGTCACCAGACAAGTCCCAGTGAGCCGTCAGGCTTAAAGCCTCTGCTCGGTTCTGCAGAAACAAAAACTGGGAAGAAACTAGATTATTCACCATTCTAAGAATGCAGGGAACAAGACAGGAAACTAAGATAAAGAAGAATGCAATATTTATCAACAACTCTTTCCAGGATGAGAGAAACCAATCGAGTGAACAGCGAATAGCCCTTCGCAGTCTCACCCTCCATCAGGTCTCGTAATTTAGTGAGATTAGCTATGCCCTGTGCTATCGCCACCCCCTTTATCATTAGCAGGTCTGCAGGTACAACAGGTGCTCCCCAAGGTCTGACAGACCCCCCCTTGGCTAGTGGTTATCTGATCTAACACCAGGCGATTTTGAGGAGCCACAGAGCGTAAGGCATGTTAACTCCTCCCTCGTAGAGGCTAAAACAGAGAGTGTTATTAACAAATGATGAGAACACTTAACTGAGAGTTTAAACCCTTAACATTAACTTGCCTATCCCCATGCTGGGAATAGGGCCAGCCTGACCTTTTGACCTGAAGTCCAGAGGTTGTGGTCGTCTGGCACAACAGATCCCCAAATCAGGTCATGTGGAGCCAATTTGCGTTCTAAGTCTGTGATCAGAGTGTGGGTGTGGAAATATGATGTATGAATGCTCCGAGGAGACCACGGCCACACATCCAGCCCAACCCACCGGAAGACATCCACACATCTGATATCCACACAGAAAAACATATTCACAGAACAATAAATGTCAGCAACAAATTAAAAAAACTTAGAACCGGGCTTGATGTGAACTGGCCCAAATCGAGGTTCACGACCGGCATTGTCGGGAACTTTAAACCAGGGTCCAATGTGTGGCAAGATTCTATGCTGCTGCTGTAGCTATGGGCAAACATGTACACAGATGACGATCAGATCAATTATGACTCTTTACATATTGATACCAGTAATTTAAAGTGTGGCCAGTCGAGTGGTTGTAAGACTTAGTTAATGCTTCTAACCAGGCCGTCTCGTCAGAAGTCAGACTACGGGTGCTTCGTTTCACGCCATTTTTATTTGAGTAAATGAAACCAGGCATCAAACTTAACCATATTATCAAAACTGTCAGAAATAAGGCACACATGAAAACACAACAAAATCTGGAGATTCAATTTCTTCATCATAAGCTCACCCTGGTCCTCCAGCAGTGGGTTGCTTACTCTCTGACATCTCTCCTCCCCCCTTCCAGGGGAAGAGCAGATGTGGTTCCAGCGGTGGGAGCTGTCTCCCCACACGCTCCGTGCGGCTCAGGGAGTTGTTTTGTTTCGTGAGCGTTGGGTCCATTGCCACAGTGTGAAGCATGGATCCATGTGCCCCCTCGGCTGTCCCACAGCAATGTCGGGTGTCAATCAGCGTTGCCTCCTATGTTCAAAACCAGGTCTAGCTCCAGCTCTGCAGCTTCAGCCGTGTTTTGACCTGTACAGAAACAAAAACAAAGTGCACTCCCCCCTTTTTTCCTGTGAGTGCCGCTAGTTAAATTTGCCCTCCCTTTCCCAAAAGGAGAAAATAATATAAAACAAAGGAATGAACAGAAAGGTGGACCTGATGGGCCGGCCAAAAAGAACAAACAGATGATGTGACACCGGGCCAACCCTGTACAGGGCCGTAGGAGCCAGTACCAACACCACTACCAACCTAAGGACAAACCCATCCCCAGCTAAACCTGAGCAAAAGAAAAGCTAAAACGCAGACTACCGTCCCCACCAGGTCAAACAAAAGCTAAGTTGGCCTGAGTGTGGCTTGGCAGAGCCATAAGTGCACCAGCTACAGGCGACTTAATTAAAGGCTCAGAGCAGACGAACTAAACACAAAACTTAATTCATATCAATAGACCAAATATGGAAAATGTGCATTAAAAAAAAACCTTCTCTTGTCTAATTTTCTCTTTTCCTATTACTATTCTTTTAACAATATTTTATTTTAAATATTAATTGCCACACTCATACCTTAGTATTATAATTCGATTTATATATATATTATTTCAATGGGCCTTTTCTGAATCAAATTCAAATCAAAGATCACATATGAATGTCTTTAATATCTTTAATGAAAATATATATATTCTGAAATTTTGTCTAATTATATCATAGCCTTTTTTGAAAACCAAAAAACAAACATACATTTTCATCTTCTGCCAGGAAACCTGTGGAGGAATAATTTCATGCATTACAATCAACCAGCTTCGACTGGTTTATCTTCTTGGTCCTAAGTTGTTTCTGGTAAATAGGAAACATCACAAATAACACACAGACACACACCAGCCCCTGTTTGGGCTCAGGTCCTCCGTGCATAAATGCCACCTGTACTGTGTCAGTCTCCGCAAAAAAAATTATCATTACCAACCTGAGAAGAAAAATAATCAAATTAGACACACATTTAAAGTATTACTTTATAATTGTTTGTTCCACTGTACACACAGATCCACTCTGGATCTATGTGCTCCTTTGGGTCATCTGCTGAAACCTGTAAATTTGAGATTAAAATAACCTTTGTCTTAGTTATGCCAAAAGAAATCTATAAAAACTTCAGAAAATGCGTAAGTCCATAATCAAAGCAAAGTAGAAAGTGGTTAATTCATTCATACACATTCACACAAACAGACGTTAGTGAAGCTTCTTTAGTCCAAGAGCTTTACTCGTCAAGTCCAAAAATGTCACATGTTCATAGTTTGAGTTGTGCACAACCTTTAAAATGACGTCATATTAAAACACATTTTTGTGACTGTGTGGGTACAGGAAGTGTCCTGTCTGTGATCACATTCCCCAGAACATAGACCATGTTTCAAAATCAAAATTGTTAGTTCTCTCTTGTTGCAACAAGTGTAATAAATCCTTTAGACTTGATGACTTTTCATCAACCCTACTCTCAATCTGTAATAATCTAAGGAGCTCTCCAAAATTGAGTTTACACCAGCTGAGTTTTCCTAGCATGTTATCATTTTGATATTGCTTTTTGTTATAGACACGCTGTTGAGTTGATGGGTTCATTTTTCCCTATTTGCATGTCCCCCAATTATTTATTTTTTAAAATTCAACACCACCAATGTCCACATCTATAACTGACCTGTGTATGTTTTTTACGTCACCTGGTTTTGGGTGATACTCCTTGCAGTTTTCAATTGTGTCCTTTGCGTCAGCCGAACCGTTCGCGATGTCCTCCCGCTGCTCCTTGACCTCCTCATCCCCTCCGTCTGCCCCGCCCTCTGAGCCGCTGTGACCTGGACCTTCTCCATCCACATTTGATCTCTGTCGCTGTGTGGCACCTCAGTTTTCTCTGCAAAAGTCTCAGAAGGAACACAAAAATCACCATCATGCACTAAAGCACCAACCACACAGAAAACACTTTGGGATCTGCAATCTTAGTTTGAACTAAATAAATATATGAAATAACCTGGAGGGCCTGGTAGACGATGCCATTTAATGTTTTATTTTTGCAAACAATTTTTGAAAGAGGGTGTTCCTGCCTCTTTTACAAGTTATAGATTGACTTTTAACAAACAAAGTAAAGGCATTAATTTATTTGGGATGTCTTATTTTAAAACCATGTCCTCATCTTTGTTTCTTATTCAGCATTTGGCAGATCTCAATTTCTTTTATTTATTTATTTATTTGTTTTAATTAATTAAGCTATTTAATCATCTAAAATGTTAAATTTGCTCATGTGAAATATATTCCAAGAGCTTGCATGAATTTTGTAAAATAGTTCAACTTAAAACGACTCTAGAACATGTAATAAGTTTAAATACTATTTAGGTAAACCAGCTCCATGGCTGGCAGTACTTAAGATTAAACCTTAAATAATCAGTACTTCCCGTTGTGGCCTCAGCTGGGTCCAGTCGATGGTCAGAGAGCGGAGGCAGAGCAGGCGGTGAAAAGGAACGGGGTCAAGGATCGACAGCAGGAGCCTGTACAGGAAATAAGAGCGCTCACACAAGAAAATATTAGTTGTGCATGCAATGTTAACATAATTGTAAATTTGCTATGTCTCTTTGTTCAATACTTTAAATAGTCCAATGTCAGTATTGTGTTTGAATCTGCTGTGATGACCTCTCTCACAGCTGCCACCTTTATCTCTGTTTTGTCTGTGGCCTGTGAGGAGTCAGGTTTTTTCTAGTTCACAGGCACACAGGGTCCCGTGAAGGAAAAAAAAGAAAACAGTATCAACCTAATTCTTATAACCAAAATGTTATGTTAGACTATTTGGAACCTCCAAGATGTGAATTTGGGGAGGTTTTAACTCTTTCAAAAACATCAAATCCATTAAAATTTCCATAAAACCACTGTTTGTTACAGGGAAAAAAAGATGAGCTCATTTCAACCAAAAATCCAAAATCGAAAAACAGGAGCAAAACCAGATCCTATTAAAGTCCTGCAGGGTTTCCGCCTAAACTTCTTGTCAAAAACAAAATGTGCGCAAAAAAATCTTGGCCATAAAAAAAAAACATACTCAAACAAACCAAACTATATTCAGTTGCAAAACAAAGCTCTATATTTCTCTTTTAATATAGCTATTTATTTCTTCTTAGATGTAGCTCTATATTCATTATGTCACTCAGTCTAAGCTGTAAGCAGGTTTGAACTGTGTTTATACGGAGACCAAAAACTTTTACGATAAGACGATCAGACATATCAAAATGCATCGTGTGCTATTCTTAAAGTGAATCAGTGCAAAGCATTTCTTCGTTGCGAGAGCATGTGCTGTGTATGTGCTGCTGATGACGTGACTGATTTTCAGGAAATGCATTCTCCATTTAAAAAAAAAAAAAAAAAGGCTTTTAAAGTTCTAATGCTGTGTGATGTTACCTCTCCTTTTCGTCTGTCTGCTGCACGGCCGGGCTCTGCTCCACCACTGCTGCTGTCAGAGGGTCACGCTGAAGGCCCAGACTCTGTTCAGTGTCCTCTTCACTGCCTTTAAGCAGTAGCTTCAGATGTTTATCTTCACCCACGTCCATGCCCTGCAGGAGCATCTCCACAGTTAGGTCCATATTGTGTGAAATTTCTCAAAGTACGAATCAAAACTCCATAGTGGTTTTGTTTTGGCCGATTCTCCTTTGCCAGCTTTGTTTTCTTTGGGTCCTGATAGTGGCTTTGTAAACAATGTCTCTCAGATGTAACTTTCTCAGCAACTTTCTTTTGCAACATCAGTCATTGTCTTTGAACTAAATCTTCTTTGAGGTGGCACTCATCCACCCGTGTTAGCTTTATTGTCCAATATGCAATGATTTGTTTGGGCGATGTCATTGAGATAATGGCAGTCCGTTTCATTTGTGCCCAGCTTAGTGCAGCTTGTAGCACAAGAGGGCATCCGGGTCGTTGGTGGAGGAATGGTGTGGCAATGGTGTGGGTCTTATTAAGCTTGATCTTCTCCAGAGTCCGGTCCACAGGGTCTGGTCCACAAGGCTGGACAGAGCGTGTTGACCGTCGTGCAGTGGTTTGGAGCCCGGCGCTCGCAGCAATCAGAGGGAGGTTGTAACAGAAACAAAAACAAAGATAATGAGTGACGTGTGAGTGCAAATGTGTGCAGAGTAATTCTTTACTGTTGCTTAATTTCTATTTCTTCAATTAAAAAATATAATAATAAAAAAAATAATATATATTATTATTTTCTCTTTTTCAGGTCTCCTTCTTTAACGTTATCAATGTTTACGTTATAATAAGTCTTTTAACTTTAATTTGCTTTAATTTTTCTTAGAAATCAGTGCTCAGTGATCCTTCTTCAGGAAAGCTATATTTCTTGGACCACACAGTTAATACTTAAATACATTCCTTGCCGTGTTTGTCTGTCATGGCCTGGATTAAAGGGCTTGTAGGGGCCTCCTCCACCACTGACTGGTTTGATCCCATTTTATCTCCCAGATATTTTATCTCCCAGATATTTAATATCTCCCAGATTTCTTATCTCCCAGATAAAAATGGTAGTGCGCACCTTTCACCGCTTTACGCACGTCTGCGTAGCGTGTATCTTTTAAGAAGTTTTACCTTGGTCCCGAAAACTCCCCAAGAGCTTTCTCCACTTTTCCTAAGCTGGGCTCTTTTAAATTCCCAGGTTAATGTGTCACTTAATAACAATATTAGTGTATTCAATTCAATAAATTAAGTACTCTGAGGTATTTTTAGCCTGCTGGGCTAAAAACTCTTTTAAAGGTTCCCCGAAGAGATCTATGCTCACTTATCTTCCCTTTAAAGGTCAAAGGTCTTGCAATAGATTATACTCTTAACCCAACCTCTCGTTTTCTTTAAGATGTGACACAAACTTAAACAGAGCTCACTCTTAAATCAAGATTTCTTGCTCAGTTAAGTGGAAAAAGTGAGCCAGACTCACTTTCAGCGTCTGGACTTCCCGACAGCCTGACCCCCGAGGTCTACCTGTCCAGTCTGGTCCAAGGAGGATTCCTACCCCTTCAGATATTTAATCAAATATATTTAGCAGAGCTATCTCCAGCAATCGGCAGACAAACAGAAGGAATGCTTAGTAACTATTTAGTATTACTCCTAGAAGTTTTCAAATTGCAATTAATTTTAAAATCAAACTAAATTTCCCCCTTTACTTTTATTAGATTGTAATAGGACAATTTTAGGGCTCTAAACGCCTATACAACTAATAAAAACTTAAAGATGCAGACTCACTCACCACAACAAAGTAGGATGTTTGGTTCGAAAACCTTGCGCCGGTGGTCCTCGTCCCCGTGAGACAGCCCTCCGTCTCAGAAAGCAGATGAGGTTAGAGGCTGGAAGATCCAGGTGGCCTGACGCTGACTCACGCCGGGAGAGAACCCAGACCGGGCGAAGGCCGCTGTTCGTTGACGCCAACTGTTACGGGAGAATTGCAGTTGTGGATTTCTTTAAAACAAGTTAAACAATAAAAATGCAGAGAGAATGAGTCTGATCAATGAGTTGTTTATTCACTGGTACCAGAGTGAATAGACGCCTTTCCCTGACATAGTGACTCTCCCTGGTCGATTTGAGGTACATGAAAATCAGAACACATGCTTTTTATACACAAGACATAGGTGGAGACATAGTTATCACATCATGAGGAGACAACATGAAACATCAGTGTGAAACAAGAGCAAGGACATATGTGACATCAATATTCAGGAAAAACAACAGCTATCAGTGGTGTTTCCAGTTAAAGCCAGATTTCAGCGTGAAAGGACGTCATAAAAGGATTAGATGCCCATTATCTATCTTTGTGACCGGGACTGGGAGCTGACAAAACAGGTGCTAAAGAGATGTTAAAGTTGAAGTTAACCTTAGCAACGTAGAATGAGTGAAACCCCAATTTCGGCTATTACATTTATCACAGCTCTGTTTCCTCTCTTTCCTCAGGTTCTTGGTCTTTATCACAGCTCTGTTTCCTCTCTTTGTTCCTCAGGTTCTTCGGTCTTTATCACGGCTCTGTTTCCTCTCTTTGTTCCTCAGGTTCTTGGTCTTTATCACGGCTCTGTTTCCACTCTTTCCTCAGGTTCTTGGTCTTTATCACAGCTCTGTTTCCACTCTTTCCTCAGGTTCTTCGGTCTTTATCACGGCTCTGTTTCCACTCTTTCCTCAGGTTCTTGGTCTTTATCACAGCTCTGTTTCCACTCTTTTGCTCCTCAGGTTCTTCGGTCTTTATCACGGCTCTGTTTCCACTCTTTCCTCAGGTTCTTGGTCTTTATCACAGCTCTGCTTCCTCTCTTTTGCTCCTCAGGTTCTTGGTCTTTATCACAGCTCTGTTTCCACTCTTTCCTCAGGTTCTTCGGTCTTTATCACAGCTCTGTTTCCACTCTTTTGTTCCTCAGGTTCTTCGGTCTTTATCACAGCTCTGTTTCCACTCTTTCCTCAGGTTCTTCGGTCTTTATCACGGCTCTGTTTCCTCTCTTTCCTCAGGTTCTTGGTCTTTATCACAGCTCTGTTTCCACTCTTTCCTCAGGTTCTTCGGTCTTTATCACAGCTCTGTTTCCTCTCTTTTGTTCCTCAGGTTCTTCGGTCTTTATCACAGCTCTGTTTCCTCTCTTTTGTTCCTCAGGTTCTTAGTCTTTATCACAGCTCTGTTTCCTCTCTTTCCTCAGGTTCTTGGTCTTTATCACGGCTCTGTTTCCACTCTTTCCTCAGGTTCTTCGGTCTTTATCACAGCTCTGTTTCCACTCTTTCCTCAGGTTCTTCGGTCTTTATCACAGCTCTGTTTCCACTCTTTCCTCAGGTTCTTGGTCTTTATCACAGCTCTGTTTCCTTTCTTTCCTCAGGTTCTTCGGTCTTTATCACGGCTCTGTTTCCACTCTTTCCTCAGGTTCTTCGGTCTTTATCACAGCTCTGTTTCCACTCTTTCCTCAGGTTCTTCGGTCTTTATCACAGCTCTGTTTCCTCTCTTTTGTTCCTCAGGTTCTTGGTCTTTATCACAGCTCTGTTTCCTCTCTTTTGTTCCTCAGGTTCTTGGTCTTTATCACAGCTCTGTTTCCTCTCTTTTGTTCCTCAGGTTCTTCGGTCTTTATCACAGCTCTGTTTCCACTCTTTCCTCAGGTTCTTCGGTCTTTATCACGGCTCTGTTTCCACTCTTTCCTCAGGTTCTTCGGTCTTTATCACTGCTCTGTTTCCACTCGTTCCTCTGGTTCTTGGTCTTTATCACAGCTCTGTTTCCACTCTTTCCTCAGGTTCTTCGGTCTTTATCACAGCTCTGTTTCCTCTCTTTGTTCCTCAGGTTCTACTGTATTTATCACAGCTCTGTTTCCTCTCTTTTGTTCCTCAGGTTCTTGGTCTTTATCACAGCTCTGTTTCCTCTCTTTCCTCAGGTTCTTCGGTCTTTATCACGGCTCTGTTTCCTCTCTTTTGTTCCTCAGGTTCTTCGGTCTTTATCACGGCTCTGTTTCCTCTCTTTTCTCAGGTTCTTCGGTCTTTATCACGCCGCTGTTTCCACTCGTGTCACTGAACTGGCTGCAGAGGAGCTCGAGGCCAATGAAATCGTGTCTCTGTTGACCTGGGTCCTGAACACATACAAGAGGTACTGTGTGTTTGCATGTTCTCTCTGTGTTTGTGTCCCATCAGCCCAGACCCTCACAGCAGGCTGATCCTCCAGAGCCAGAGTCAGCGCTTCCTCAATTTATTACATTTTATTTTATTTCAGTTTAGTTTGCTTGGCTTAGTGAAGCTTAGTTTAGTTTAACGTAGCATAGTGTACCGTAGCTTGGCTTAGTTTAGTTTATTGTTTTTCAAAATTTACAACAAAACAAATAACACAACAAGCATTTTATTTTATTTTATTTTATTTTATTTTATTTTATTTTATTTTATTTTTATTTTATTTTATTTTATTTTATTTTATTTTATTTTATTTTATTTTTATTTTTCAAAATTTACAACAAAATGAATAAAACAAAGACAGCATCAAGCATTTTAGTTTGGTTTATTTTATTTTAGCTAATCTCAGTTAAGCTTAGTTTAGTCTAGCTTAGTTTATTTTATTTTACTTTAGGTTTAGTTTAATTTCGTTTCTTTTATTTTAGTCTATTTTTTATTATAGTCTTTTTTAATGTATTGTTTTACAAAATTTACAACAAAACAAATAACACAAAAAGTAACAAGAACAAGACAAGAGTTGGAAAAAAAAGAAAAGAAACAATAAAAGAAAGTCTTTCAAATTTTAAAGTTAAGTTAGACTGTGATTTTTTTTCTTTTCATCAGTTTAATGTCCTGTCTTTAATGACTGTTTAAGTTTGTGTCGTCCGTCTCTTTGTGAGGGCCGCCTTCTCAGCAGCCAATAGAACGCTCCAAATGTATCCATCAATTGTGTCCATGGCAGGGGTTTTGAGGCCCAAATACAGAGTTCTGAATTCGAGTGAGACGGCGATGTCAAAAACAGTCGACAGCGCTTTGTTCATCTCGGTGCAGTGGGACAGTCCCAAATCACAGGGTAATGATGGGCCGGCTGGTGAGCGTAGTTTCTGCAGCAGCCAGTATTTACCTGTGAATAGTGAGTGTTTGAAATGGTGTTATTAAAAAGGGGATGTGTTTTTCCAGCATAATTCTCTCCAAACACTGTGAAGTACTTGTGTAAATGTCTGTGTTCAGCTCTGAGATGATGGGCCACCCGGAGCTGAGCGCAGAGTGTGACATAAACTCTCTGGAGCCTCTTCTGCCTCCGGACGTCGTGGACGAGCTGCTCAGCAAATACATCCAGACGTTTACTGTGAGTGACCCACACGCCTTCAGTAAACCAGGACGCTTTCAGCAGATCATGAAGAGGAAGTGCTTTTTAACCCTGAAAACCCAGAATTTCAACTGTTGTATACATTTTCAGTATTTTGATGGACCAGGGTCTATTTGTTCTCCAAATCCACAAACTAAAAAAAATCCTAAAAGTAGAAAAAAAAGAATAGGACATTTATATGACTTTCATTACGGATCCCTAAATCTCATTTCGTTAATTAGTTAATCTTTTTAGTTAAAATGGTTTCAACTGAAAGAGAATTGTCAAACCCAACAAATGCTCAGTCTACTGTCAGAGTATCCTCCAGACTCCAGCTTTGCTCTTGTTTTCAGCTCAGTTTGTTTCAGTTTGTTTTGTTTTGGTCTCTGATTCTGATTAACTCTAGACTCTCAGCTTCACGAAGTGTCCAGACATTTTAGGAAATGGAAAAACACACAAAAAATAGTTATTGCAAAATACAGTGACTGAAATTCTGAATAAAATCATTTCACACATGTTTTTCTTTTCATTTGGGCAGTTCCTAATTTACAGATAGTCATTAAAATTAAATAGTTGCCCAAAAGGAGTAGACAGAAAAAAATGTATAAACAGGTCAGGCACGAATAAAATGTTATTTCAGGTTTGAAAAAGTCTCCTGATTTTAAAATTCTAAATCTGATTAAACAAATGATCTGCCATAATAGCTCTGTGAATGAATCAGAATATTTTTAGTTACATGTGAATCGTCTGCGTCGTGTGTTTTCAGTCAAACATCACAGGATGGCTGAGGAAGGCTCTGGAGACCGACAAGAAAGACTGGCAGAAAGAGACTGAGCCGGAGGCGGATCAGGACGGGTACTACCAGACCACGCTCCCTGCCATCGTCTTCCAGGTCACTGTGGGCTGTGGGCTGTGGAGACTGTGGGGACTGTGGAGACTGGACTGTGGAGACTGGACTGTGGAGACTGGACTGTGTGGACTGGACTGTGGAGACTGTGGAGACTGTGTGGACTGGACTGTGTGGACTGGACTGTGTGGACTGGACTGTGGAGACTGTGGAGACTGTGTGGACTGGACTGTGGGGACTGTGTGGACTGGACTGTGGAGACTGTGGAGACTGTGGAGACTGTGGACTGTACTGTGTGGACTGTGGAGACTGTGGAGACTGTGGACTAGACTGTGGACTGGACTGTGGGGACTGTGGACTAGACTGTGGACTGGACTGTGGGGACTGTGGACTAGACTGTGGAGACTGTGGACTGGACTGTGGAGACTGTGGAGACTGTGGAGACTGTGGAGACTGTGTGGACTGTGTGGACTGTGTGGACTGTGGAGACTGTGGAGACTGTGGAGACTGTGGAGACTGTGGAGACTGTGGAGACTGTGGGGACTCTGGACTAGACTGTGGGGACCCTGGACTAGACTGTGGGGACTCTGGACTAGACTGTGGGGACTCTGGACTAGACTGTGGGGACTCTGGACTAGACTGTGGGGACTCTGGACTAGACTGTGGGGACTCTGGACTAGACTGTGGGGACTCTGGACTGTGGACTGGACTGTGGAGACCGTGGAGACCGTGGAGACTGTGGAGACTGTGGAGACTGTGGACTAGACTGTGGGGACTCTGGACTAGACTGTGTGGACTCTGGACTGTGGACTGGACTGTGGAGACTGTGGACTGGACTGTGGAGACTGTGGAGACTGTGTGGACTGTGGACCCTGGACTGTGTGGACTCTGTGGGGACTGTGGACTCTGTGGACTGGACTGTGTGGACTGTTGACTGTGGACGTTCGCGGTGCGTCCCAGGCTAACGTGGCTGTTATTTGTCGCAGATGTTTGAGCAGAACCTGCAGGTGGCGGCTCAGATCGACGGAGACTTCAGGGAGCAGGTCCTCAAGCTCTGCCTCAAACAAATGAACACTTTTCTACTACGGTGAGAGAAAGTGTCTGATGTCATAAAACGTCATCAGTGTTTACTTTTGCAGAGCTTGTGTTTCTGTCCTCGGGAAACCGGTCTGTGACAATAATTATTACAGATGTTTTCAAGAAAGCAAGAACCAAGTCCCTATTTCCCCAGTGCCTGTTTAGTCAGAGGAACCACCCAGTCCCCATTGCGTGTGTTCGCTGCAACCGCTTTAACAACTGTATACTAAGGAACCTTTTAAATATTCAATTAAAGGACAAATATGGATTTTTTTTTTCTTAAACCCTGTTCTATCATTATTCCTCATCAAAAACACACCCAGAGTTGTATTTGGCTTCATTCACACATTTCTGATGAATCCTGAATCTCCAACATTTTTAAAATCATAAACGCTAAATGCATACACCTTTTTAAAATAATTCCTGTTTTGTACGAGTCATAAAACCTCTTTTCTCAGCTCCCACATGTTTTGAAGTCTGTGTAAAACCCTAATAACGATCGTTTTATTACTAAATTAGTTTACAGTTATTTCAGTAATTGATTATCAGTTAATTTATTCATTTGTTTCAGCCCTAGTTTTACTCCATTTCCAAGAGAAAATCAACGTGGTGTTCAAGTTTGTGTAATTCCCTCTGCAGCCAGCAGATGGAGCCAAAGCTAACATACTCTGGCATCTCTCAAGGCTGTAACTTATATTGTTCTTTGAGAAAACATTTTTTGTTCTAAAACAGGAGATGTCAAAGTGAAGACACTCAAGAGCAGGTTAATGCGTACTGTTTGTGTCCGTCAGGTACCGAGAGGAGGTGGTTCTGTACAAAGAGGAGCACCTCAGGGACCGGCAGCTGCCTCAGTGCTACGTGCAGTACATGATCGCCATCATCAACAACTGCCAGACCTTCAGGTGCCTCCACAATCACTCTCATAGTTCATTGGCATATATTTGATGACTTAAACTAAACAAAACAGGGGTGCACGGTGAAAGAGCGGCTAGAGCTTCTGCCTCCAAACAAGGAGATCGTGGGTTCGAATCCCGGACCACCCCAACATCACACAATCTCTCTGGGTGGAGTCTGCATGTCCCCCCCGTGTTACCGTGGGTTCTCTCTGGGTTCTCCGGCTCCTCCCACCGTCCAAAGACTGTGGAGGTTAATTGACAACTCTAAATTGCCCGTAGTGTGTGAATGTGAGAGTGAATGGTTGTCTGTCCTTGTCTCTGTCTCTGTGTTTGTTGCGACGAGTTGGCCCCTGTCCAGTCACCCGCGACCCCTAACGAGAATAAGCGGTAGAAAATGAATGAATGAACGAACTAAACAAAACAAAGCAAAAAGTAATCACAGTAACCAAAACGATGACTAAAATGACATACTATGACTAAAAGTAGATATTTTGTCGACTAAATGTACTGATATTTTGTCGGAAAAAACAACCTAAACATAAAGAATGAAAAGAACAATCCCAGAGCTCCAAACCAGACTGTAACCAAACTCTGCGTCTATAGCACACGTCTGAACATGTCCCATGATGCAATGCAATACCCTAATCCTATTAATAGTAAAACTAACTAAATAAATAAAAGCATTCATAAAGTTAGTGGTTAGAGTAAAAATAGCCTTTCTTTATTCACTTTGCCCTGTGTCACACTTTAAAACAAACAGATAATTCATGTTTTATTGTTTTGTTGTCGTTATTATGGTTTTATTTTCCACAGAGAGTCGATAAACAGCCTGAAGAGGAAGTACTGTGCCCACCCGGAGCACACGGAGAGCGACGCAGCCATCGAGAGAACCCTGAGCGAAGTGGCCAAAGAGGGATGTCAGTATCTGCTCGACGAGGTGTTTCTGGATCTGGAGGTCAGACTTCACCAAACACCAAACTGTATTTATCCCACACTGAAGAAAAACTACTGAGTGGGCATTATAGATTTAAAAAGATACACATGAGCAAATAGACCCTTTAAAAAGCTGTATCATCAGAGCGTTCAAAAATGTAAGGACAAAGATTATGTTAATTGGCTTTTTTGAGGTTTTAACCCTGTTCTAACATTGTTTTGTCATTAAAAACACACCTGGAGCTGCATTTAGCTTCATTCACACTAGTTTGATGAATCCTGGTTAGAAAATCCTCTGCCTCCGACCGTCAAAAACACTTCCTGCTGAACTCCCTCGATGTGTGGTGTTTTTCCGATAACTGACTTCACTTATCCGGGAATCTTATACTGTTTTAAGTCTGTAAATCAGGGCTATTCAGCTTCAGGCCCGGTTTTCAGATCTGGCCCACACCCCATTATCGAAAAATGTAAAAAATAGTTTATCTCTTGTTATTGGTCCAGTGTTAGTTTAGTCCTGGTTTAGTCCTGGTTCAGTCCTGGTTTAGCCCTGGTTCAGTCCTGGTTCAGTCCTGGTTCAGTCCTGGTTTAGTCCTGGTTCAGTCCTGGTTCAGTCCTGGTTTAGTCCTGGTTCAGTCCTGGTTCAGTCCTGGTTCAGTCCTGGTTCAGTCCTGGTTCAGTTCTGCAGATAAAGCCTTTTGTGTGACATGTTTTTCACGTTTCTGGCCCAGAGGAAAAAACATTTGAAAACTCTGAAAAACATTTGAAAACTCTGGCGCTCGGTAAATAGCCCTGTCTTAAATCATCACAGACACGATCACTTCAACTGCTCAGCTTAAAACACATTTCCTCAAGTGCTATGCTACCAGTAGATGGCGCCTAAACTCAGTGCAGCAGAGATACTGATGTTCATTTTGATATTTAGAAACTTTTTTACTTGTAAAACATGAGATGCCAAATTAAAGGCACTCAAGAGCAAGTTTAAAGGCTAAAAACAATGAAAAATGCAGAATATTTTGCCTTTAAGTCGGCCACAATCTATTTTTGAAAATGTACTGACATTAAATCTAAATCAAAACAAAAAATAAGTAAAGCATTTGAAGTTTTACTGTGGAAATGTCAAGTTGGTATACTTTTTTATAAAGAAACACATTTTTTTCCAGCATCAAAACTATATTTGAGGTTCACAAAAGCATAATTTGTGGTAAAGTCCGTAATATAGCTGTGGATTAAAATGAAAAACTATTGTGGGCTTAACATTTCTGTGAGTAATTGTCCAGTAAACCCTAAAATTGTTGCTATTGAATAAACAATTTCAGTAAAACCCAGTGTTGAATGTATTTAAAGCGGCTCTGATGTCTCTCACATGTGTCTGAGTTTTTTTGCAGTTATTTTATTTTGACAAAACGACTGTGATTTTTCATATTTTGTGATTTTCTTCAGTGAGTTTGTGTTAAGTTTCAGTTTTAGAACCTTTACAGGGTCTAGATGATTATCCTCCACACGTTCAGACAGATGTTGGATGAAATATTCCTAGTATTGACCGTCTCTGGATTCTTTCTCCGTTGTGTTTGTCGCAGAATCACCTGAACGAGCTGCTGACCAGGAAGTGGCTGGGCGGCTCTCACGCCGTGGACACGATCTGTGTGACTGTGGAGGACTATTTCAACGACTTCAACAAGATCAAAAACCCCTTCAACCAGGTCAGTGCCCGGGTCGGTCCAGGACATCGGTGGTAACATCCACGTCACATTTGTGCTCATGTTCAACCAGGAAGTAACGTCAAACTGGAGACAAATGGGCAAAGTGTTGAGTCAAATCTTAAATATAATCAAGTTCACTACGTTTTAGTAAAATGTGCCGTCATATAGACCCTTTTAAAGTTTGTAAACAAAAACATTCTCAATTCAGAACGGAGGCTAAAGTGAAGTGCAACATACTGTGATTTCACTGTAGAAACTGGGATTAACCTCAGAATATCACAAAATATGAAAAATGTAGATGATTTAGTGTCAGTAAAAGCCTCCGACACATGTGAGTGACACCAGAGCTGCTTTAAACACATTTATTATTGTATTTTACATCATGTTTTAGGAAATTATGATAAACTCTTTGCATTTTTGATGAAGGAACAATCCAGATTTATGGGTTTTACTGGAAAAATACTCACAGAAATGTTGAGCCCTCAATCATTTTTCATGTTATCTAGAGATATATTAGATACTATTCCATAAATTAGATTCTTTTGAAGCTTAAACAAAATTTTAAGGCTATAAACTTGTATTTTGTCCATCGTTTGTTACAGAAAAGCAAACTGACTGACATTTCTGCTCAATTCAAATGTGCTTTTTTCCAACACAAACACTTAAACCAGTAGAATTTAGATCTAAAGTGAGCGAATCATTGAAACATTCACAGTCAGCTTCATTTTGCCTCCAGTCGGTTTCGTTCTGGACTCTTATGCCCTCACATTTTAAAGGGTCTGTTGTCATAAATTCTAACTATAAAGCAGACCAAAGCATAATCTGTCCTGTTGGAATCCTGATTGTACCCGCGCCTGTCAGCTCCGTGTCGTGCCCTGGCCTCGAGTCCAAAGCGGCGTCTGTTTTTGCGTCCTTCAGGAGATGACGGGCGAGGCTCTGCGGCGCGTGGTGGTCGAGTACCTCAAAGCCGTGATGCAGAAGCGCGTCACGTTCAAGAACGCCGACGAGCGCCGAGACGGAGCCGACCGGATGATCAAGGAGGCCGAGCAGTTCAGGTTCCTCTTCAGGAAACTGTCCGCGGTGAGTCACTAAACATGATATCGTGAAGTGAAAAGACTAAAAATATCTTGGACTGCACAAGAAGTTGACAAGTCGCAGCAGAAGGAACTACGTCGACGTGGCCGAGAGAAATATGATCGTCAAAAACACCTGGTGACAGTGAATGTGTTTTTAAGATGAAATACATAGAATTTTAAAGATAAATATTAGCTTTTAACAATGTTCCGTCATCAAAAACATATCTGGAGTTGCATTTAGCTTCATTCACATAAGTTTGTTGAATCCTGGTTAGAAAATCCCTCCCTCCAAGCGTCAAAAACACTTGATTCTGAATTTTTTCGATGTGTGACGTGGCTCTGAATTGTGTACGTTGTTTTTAAGGTTAAATCGTCAGACTTGTTCTTCCACTTGTCACTTTTAGTCACGTTCTTGCTGCTTTTAGTCAAATTTAAGACCATTTTAAGTCCTGTTTTTGTCACTTACAGTTGCGTTTTTGTCGCTATAAAATGCATTTGTGTCGCATTTGGCATGTTTTTGACACTTTTGACACGTTTTTGTTGCTTTTAGTCACGTTTTTGTTGCTTTTAGTCACGTTTTTGTTGCTTTTAACCATGTTTTTGTTGCTTTTAGTCACGTTTTTGTTGCTTTTAGTCACGTTTTTGTTGCTTTTAACCATGTTTTTGTTGCTTTTAGTCACGTTTTTGTTGCTTTTAGTCACGTTTTTGTTGCTTTTAACCATGTTTTTGTTGCTTTTAGTCACGTTTTTGTTGCTTTTAGTCACGTTTTTGTTGCTTTTAGTCACGTTTTTGTTGCTTTTAGTCACGTTTTTGTTGCTTTTAGTCACGTTTTTGTTTTTAGTCACGTTTTTGTCGCTTTTAGTCGTGTGTTTGTCGCTTGTTTCAGAACATGTTTCATTACACCTAAAGTACAGGTTTAGTAGTTTTTATGCAGAATGAAAAAAATAGGAAATGATTTCCCTTAAAAATTGCAGCCTTTACAACTTGCTCATTGCGTCCATTCAAATTCCGATTTCGATTTGATTAATTGTGCAGCTCTACAAAGAAGAAAATCAAAGGGAAAATGTTGAAATTTGTGTTATTTTAAAATCCTTTGTACTTTGTTTTCCAAATACAACCGTTACTCTAAAAATCCACTGATCACCGCTCTAAAAATCTGATTTAAATGTTGGGTAATCATGTAAATGTGCTCACTGGTGACAGCACGATGGACTTGTTGCATTTCCACAAAATCATTTGCGCTCCACGTGTCAAAATGAACATTAAATCTCTCTAAATCCTGCTCCTCTTGTCGTTTCGTTCAGGGAGAAGACACGGACCGTCTGTGCGGAGCCATCACTGCCATCGCTGAGGTGTTCAAACTCACCGACCCCACGCTGCTCTACCTGGAGGTGTCCACGCTGGTGTCCAAGTACCCCGACATCAGGTACCACAGCCACGGGACGGCCCCGGGAGAGAGCTTTGAGATTCTTTCTGTTTGTCTGCGGCGGCTTGTGTTTATAGACCTTACAGAGGTCATGGATATTACCAAAATGTGTTTCTTTGCTTTTTTGTGTGTGTTTGGTTGCACTCAAATTAACCTCACTTAACCCAGATGATAAAATGTAATCTGAAAGTAGTTTCTCATTGTCGCTGGACTGTGCAGAGCTTAGCTAGCTTGTTTGCTAATGGCAGCAGGAGATAAAAGACACTTCGACTAACGCACGCCAATTAATTTCCTCAACACTTGGACTAAGAAACATGTTATTTAAAGCAGAGGTCCCCAACCCCGACTGTAGGCTGCCATGTTTGCAATCTGCTGCTGACCGCTAGGGGCCGCTGCAGAAGTAGAATTATTCAATGCAAGTCAATGGGGAGTTAGACGTTTCAAAACCTACTTTAGAGTCTGGCTCAAAATACGGCTTTGGTCTCAAACGTTAGCTTACGGCTCTGTGATGCTGAGGGGGGTGAATGTTTTTGAACCAGGCTGGTTTAGCCTGTGATTTTTTAAAGTTCTTGCATATGTAATGAAGAAGGCGGGCTTTACGCACCGGAAATGTCAGGGCACAGCCAAACACCTACGAGTGGGCGGTAACCATAGAGGCAACGACGGCAGTACGTCAGCAAAAGGCCGCCCCAAAGTCGCCCTCCCCCCGCCTCCCCACCGAGGGGGGAGTGGTGGGGGCGGAGCCACAACCGTCTGTCCACTATTTATATGTCTATGGTCTTCATTTAATCGCTGGCGTCATGTTTTCCGCAGAGAGGAGCACGTTCAGGCGCTGCTGGCCGTCCGAGGAGACGCCAGCAGAGAAATGCGTCAGATGATCATCGGCACTTTGAGTGAGAGCCGAGGGCCCCCTTCTGGCTTCTCTCAGCACATTTTCAGAGACATCCCGGTCCCCAACATGGCCATGAGCACCATGACCACCATGACGACCATGACCTCCATGGCCACCGCCAAGCTGCTCAAGTAACCTTCACCTTTGCACCTTCCACAAGAGAAAACGGACTGAACTTTGTGAGAGTCGAGTCGTGATGATAATAATGATGTACTAATTATGTGTGTGGCACCGAATCAATACATTTAAAACTGTAAATTAAAGCCGTGTGTTGTGTTTTTCTCGCTCTGCTCAAAGTGAACTGGAGTCAGAGTGCACTTGTGTTTGGATTTAAGACAAAGTAAGTTGTTTTTTCTTGTCTTAAAAAAAAAAACTACTAAAGTCTATAAAAAGAAGACGTGATGAATCTCATGAATAGAGTCTTGTCTTGAACAAAAGTCAAAATAATGTACTAAACCACCTTTTACAGCCAGTACTAGACAGAAAAGCAGTTGAAAGCAGTTATTTTCTTAGAGTTTGAGACCTGCTGAAACCCCTGCTTAACCATAACATGTAATTAACACAATAATTAACTGAAATCAAGTCTAAAAAAATAAATAAATAAATAAAAAGCAACACTTTTGGATTTAGAGGGCAGAAACATCAGCAGAAAATGGAAAATAAAATAAAAAATAAGTCAAATTTGTGGTACAGTATATGATATTTGTAGGTAAAACGAAAAACTATTGTGAGGTCACCGTATTTGTTCAGTAAAACCTAAAAAGCAGGATTTTGCCTTTATCAAAAATGTTAAGTGTCTCTAATTAGCACTTTTTAAACAAATAATACAAAAAACAATAGTAAATGTCTTTACACCAGGCTCTGATATAATTCACGTGTGTCCGAGTGGTTTTCATTTTACAAAACCCCCTTGATTATTCATATTTTGTGACATTCTGAGGCTAATCCCAGTCTCTTCAGAGAAATTGCATATTGCCCTTGTTTACAGTCTGGTTGCTATGGTAACAGTTGTGGAATCACCTCTAATTATGTCGTATTTGTGCTCATGTTCAACCAGGAAGTGACATCATAAACTTTGCAAAAACTGTCAAACTGAGGACAAACGGGCAAAATGTTTAGTCAAATCCTATGACAGGTTTTTATGATTTTCTAATTTTGACTTCAGTGTATTAATACCTCTTGTAAATATAAATTATAGTTTTACACCAATCAAGCAGCCATTTGTGGAGAAAAGTTGAAAAAGCTGTTTACAGGGAGTAAAACTGCCTGCATCACACTGGAGAGACAAACGTTATGTATAATTTACACAAAATAAACTACTTTTTTGACCCTTTAAACATTAATTCAGCAAAATAAAGGTGTATTTTTCTTTGTCAAATAAAAAAAAATCAATGACATAAGAGGAGTTTTGATGCACTGTACAGGATGTTTCTTTGTAATTTCCCAGTGTGATGTCATCGTTTACAACCAGGAAGTAAAATTAAAAGCCTAAAAACATAGCTAAACTGGAGTAAACGTAAAGTTTTTTTTTTTTTTTTAGATATTTATCTTAACTGCATTTTAATTAAATGAGTAGTTCAACCTGTCAGGGGCACTTTAAATATAATCATGTTCTGTGTTTCAGTGAAATGTGTAGTCAAACCTCTCATATAGACTTTAATTTCAAAATTTGGCAACAGTAATTGTAATTCACTACATATTTATCTATGTCAGTGTTTTTCAGCCTTTTTTGAGTTATGGCATACGTTTTGGGTTTAAAAGCCACCACGGCGCGCCACAAACCACTAAAACATGACCAAATAGTTAAAAAATATTGTATATAATGAGGTAAATAATGTCTGTGGCACTGTCTAGTTCAGGCATGTCCAAACTCAGGCCCGGGGGCCAAATGCAGCCCTCAGACCAATTTTTCTTGGCCCTTAGGCTTCCTGGTGAATTGGCCCACTCTGTCCTGAAAAGTACTATTTACAGCACATTTCAGATTTTCTACAATTCCAACCTAAATAACTAACATTTTGGTACAACACAGACCTGATATTAAGACAATGAGACTGAATGTAGATGTGGTGGAGCTTAAAACATCAGATAAATGCAGCTTTTTTACACGTTTCACGATTGATTTGTGGCCCTCGGCTTGGTCTATATTTCAATATGTGGCCCTCGATGGAAAAAGTTTGGACACCCCTGGTCTAGTTCTTTAAATGTGGTAATAGTGATGGTTTTGTGTTCTTTCTTTGGTGCAAATGTCACTCAGGACACTCCAAAAAGGTAAATTAGTTCATTAAATCCGCATTTGTGAATCTGTGAACTCAAACTGGACATTTTCTCAAAGCGCACTAGTGTTCCCCGGCGCTCTGGCTGAAAATCAAGGACCCACGTAACTGTACTTTAAAGTGCGTATGACGGGTTTTTACGATTGTCTAATTTTGACTTTTTTCAGTGTATTAATACCTCTTGTGAATATAAATTGTAGTTTTACACCAATCAGGTCACTGTTTGTGGAGAATAAGTGAAAAATGTGTTGACAGTTTCAGGAAGTAAACAAACTGATGACATCACGCTGGGGAGACAAATGTTATGCATAATTTACACAAAATAAACTACTTTTTTGACCCTTTAAGCATTAATTCAATAAAATAAAAGTGTTCACGTGTGTTTTTCTTTGTCAAATGAACAAAATCTGTGACATTAGATGAGTTTTGGCCGGTGTACAGTGTGGTTGCTATGGTAATTTCCTAGTGTGATGTCATACTTTACAACCAGGAAGTAAAATTTAAAACCAAAAAAATAGCTAAATGGGGTAAAATTTGTAAAGATTTTAGTAGAAATTTGAATATATTTATCTTTTATCTGCATTTTAGTTAAATGTGTATTTCAACCTGTCATAGGCACTTTAAACTCGAGTACAAGTGCGCAGTCCTCTGGGGAAATCCAGTGCAGCTGAACCGCCGGCAGAGGTCGCTCTTCCTGCGGCGCTTCGGCAGAACTGTAGCCGGCCACAGCAGCCTCCACACGGCCACGTATCACGGAGCAGCGCCGATGGGATGAACGGAGAGATCTGAGCTTTAAACTACTGTCCTGACCCCCAGCAGCGGGACCCCGAGTGTTTGGGCCGCAGTCTGCCCCGAGAAGGCCCCCCGAGTCCCGGACAGGAGCCGCGGAGGCGCACGGTACAGCGGCGGTTGGGCTAATGCTAACGCTAATGCTACGATGCTAACGCTGGTGGTTTGTGCAGACGTACACAAAGGCGTTCAGGGGGACGGCATCGGGAATAAAGCACTGCCTTTACGTTGAGTTCATGCAGTGGTTGTGTCTTACATTTGCGGAGTGATTTCAGCTTAAATTAACGCTGTTGTCGCTGTTTTTCTTTTGTCTGCATTGATTGTTTTTGTGCTAGCATAGCCTCCCGTCACCTCTGCAGACTGACGCTTTAGCGTCTGTTTACATCGTCTAAAGTTACTGACGTGACACTTATTTGTGTCCAAAGAACCGTCTGCGAAACGACACGACAAGCGCGACTCTGAAAGACACGCAACAAATGCACATTGTAATCGTTTTAAAGCGGATTTTCGTTGCTTTGTCCTTCTGACCTACATTTTATAACGCCAAAGTCCAAGAGTTTTGGGGCTTTTTATTGATAAATTGTGCCTGTGAAATGTTCTGTCTGATTGGAGGCAAATAACATAAAACATTTCCATGATTCACTTCATCAGATCTAAATGCAGATGATTTTAAGTCTTTATAATAATAAGATACACGGTTGTATTTCCAAACTAGAAATGTCCGTTAGCTTTCCAATTTTTCTTTCCTGAAAGTTGTGTAAAAGTGTCACTAAAACAATAATCTCTAGTAAAGTATTTAATACAGTATATTTGTAGAAGACAAGTATTTGTCCTGAAAACCTTCATTCCTTCATCAAAATGCTCAGGTCTGTCGTGATTTCCTCTTAAATAAACAACACATCTGTGAATGTGTGAACCTGCAGCTTCCTGTAAACAGAGTGTGCTGCTTGTATTGCAACATTTTTAAGCTGCATTTTTGTTCACATTGCATTGTGCCATGGATTGAGAAATGTTTTAAATGATCAAACTAAAATTAAAATTAATAAGCAATTTGTTTATATAATGTCCAGTCTCACAACAACACCATTAATATGACTTAAAAATGCCAAACCGTGTTTTTATTTTTATTTAAATATATGTTTATATTCAAATGCCTGTTTGTTTGTTTTCAGGTAGCTGTTGACAGAGCGGTGTCTTGATGCAGTAAACATGGTGGACTATTACCAGGTTTTAGGAGTCCAGAGGGAAGCATCAGCTGAAGACATCAAGAAAGCGTACGTTCAACTGTAACTCTGAGTTTTCTATAGTTTAAGGCTTTATGTAAATGGCAGATTTCAAATCACTTTACTCTGCGGTTATATTTAGGAAAAGATTATGCTGAAACATTATTTTATTCTTAAAAATGGTCCAGCTTGAGTGTCAGAATTATGAGCAGCTCAAACTGATAAAACGTGTTTGTGGAGCTTTTGTTTTGCTCAAATGTACTTTATTCTAAAGATGAGATTCTGACTCTCAGTGGGACTTTCCTGGTTAACGTTAAATAAAGGTCAATCATTTTCACATCACATTTTCTCGTTGTTGCTCAGATTGTGCGTAGCGTAGTTAGCTTGTTTGCTAGCGGCAGTTTGATTCCCCAGTGAGTCAGGGCTGCATTTTGAGTCTAAATGAAATCTGCACATACTGTATTTGGCTTTTACCTTTTTAAACTCGTATATTTTAAGTTAAATATGAGCTCAGCGTTTGTGTAAACACAACATTTAACTGTTAAACATCGAGGTCGACTGATTTTAGTCTAATATTTAATGTGTTTTTGACTGTGGCAGAGATTTGTTTTGATCAAAAATAAACTTCATGAAAGTTTCTCAACAAACTGTAACATAAATGTCTGACGGACTAAAACTACAACTGACAGACGACATTATTAACAGTTTGTGGTGTTTTAAATGATGAAAATGAAGTCAAGCTAACGACTAGCATGACTGACGCAAATCAGGGAATGACAAGGACACTTCAGCTGCAGCACAACAAATAGTTTCATCAACTCTTTGACTCAGAAACATGTTTTTTAAAGGAGAAAAGGTAATGCGTTCAACTGTGTGCGATCCCAAAGTCTGTCAGTGATAAATGTGAGCATAACTGCAGTGTTCCTGATGTTCATCTGGTTTTATACAACTGTTTATTTGATTTTCTTTGTTTAGACGTCGGGTACAAACTAAATATTTTTCAGAGTTGTAGAACTGTGGACAATATTAAGTTTATTTTGAGTATTTATTAATGAACGATCACGTACAAAGATCAAATATTTATCAGAGTTGTAGACGTTTATGTTTGTTATCAACTTATTTGAACTTTTACAGGAGAAAATGTCATAGCTCACCATTGACTCTCGTGTGTTTTTGCCGCTCACTGCTGAAATTCACTTGCTTAAACTCTACTCACAATGTTAATCCGAATAATTTCTGTATAATTTGACGTTTCAGATACAGAAAGTTGGCGCTGAGATGGCACCCGGATAAAAACCCCGACAACAAAATTGAAGCGGAGAAGAAATTCAAGGAGCTCTCTGAGGCGTACGAAGTGCTCTCCGACGGTCAGTGTCTCATTATAATGATACGACTTTAACAGAATGAGTCACATTACAATTAAATCAAGTGTTTAAGTGTAAAATGTCTTTCCTTTCCAGTCAACAAGCGCTCCTTATACGACAGATATGGAAAAGAAGGCCTGACGGGAAACAGAGGGAGAGGTAATGTCCAGCTTTCAACACATTTATTTGACCTGCTGTTACTTGCAGTTGCTTTGTGTTGATTTGTGATAAAATATTTGAAGAAATTGTGGACACAGTATGTAAAATATCCTTTTCAAATGGTGTTAAAAAGGTTCTTCCACATCATAAACTCGGTGTTTGCGTAATCTTGTCCTTCATTTCACTTCAGTTGATTTCTATTTAACTTTAGAACATAAACAGTAATAACAAAATGATGTCCAGGCAGGAGCAAAGTTAATTGACTTCCACCTAATTTGCACGTTTATCAGAAATGACATGAAAAGAAGAATGGAATGGAAAAAGAGAGAAAAGAAAGCTATAATAACAAACTTCTTTCACGGTCATTTTCTCTCCATGTACAATACTTTTTTTGAATCAGAAACGGTTTATTGCCATTGTCAGTGTCAAAATTGACAAACAGGAACTTGCTTCGGCGTAAAGTGCAACATAAAACAATGAATAAAATATAAAAAATATATATAAGAGGCATGCATAAGATTAAGAATAAAATAGACTAAGATAGATAGACTAAGACTATTTACAGAATGTACAGTTGGCAGATTCAAATGTGTCAGTGCAAATAGATAGTTCTTATATAATATATTGTTAAAGTGGCAGGTTCTGGTCTGGATGGACCGTAGCCTCTGCCCGAGGGGAGTGGCTTAAATAGTCCGTGTCCAGGGTGAGAAGGGTCAGCTGTGATCGACCTGCTCGTCCCCGAGTCCTGGAGACGTAAACAAACAAACTCTATGTTTTTACAAATATTATGCGAAACTGACGATGTGTGACGAGGCTCAGAGAATCTTCTGTGCCGTTTCTGCCTCCCGTTGTCGTCGTCAGACTCACGCTCAGCTTTTCTGTCTCGAATCCCTATCACAACAACCGCTCGACCACCTAACATTTCATATGTTTGTTCTTAACTTGTGTAATTCCCTCTGCAGCCTGTAGATGGCACCAAAACTCAGTTAGCGCCGCAGCGAACAGCAGAGACACAGGCGTTAATTTAATATTTCTATAAACACTTTTTCAGTTGTATTATTTTAATTATATTTATGATTTCCACCCACAGCTCTGTGCTTACTTTATTTTAATGTATTATTTGAAAACCGTAACCTCGTAAATGAAAATCCGCTGCTTGCTCCGGTGAATCAGTTCCACGGTTTTGAACACAAAGTCATTAAACCTGTCACGATAAACACTACATTGACTCATCGTTCAGTATATGATCGATGGGGCAATGTATATTTGGCCTCAGTATTTATTGTGTGTACGTTTTCCTTGCAATAGTGCCTGAAATCCTTGTTATTTTGCTTTAAAACAATTGTATTTGAGCTATTTATTTGTTGCTACTGATGTTTTTTGACAATATTGTATTTTTAAAAAGAGTTTATGAGGATAATTTAAGGTTATTGTGTCAGTGTTATAGTTTCAACATTAACGTTAATTGTGATATTTTTCTGTAACAATATATTGTACATCTAAATATGTTACTGTGACAGGCCTAGTAGTAATTTTAGATCAATAGCACAGTTTACATGAAGAAAAAAACAATAAAATCCTGATCTTCGTATGTGACAGTTCATTAATAAATACTCGAAATAAGCTTAAAATGTCTGCTTTGAGTATTTGACTCTTTATTGACGTTGTACTTTGTTTGTGTGTTTGTTTTCCAGGTGAACATTACCACAACGGAGACCACTTCCACGAGCCGTTCACCTTCAGAAACCCGGAGGACGTGTTCAGGGAGTTCTTCGGAGGCAGAGACCCCTTCGCGGACTTCTTCAGTCAGTCCTTCAGTCCTAATTCTCCAAACGCAGCATTGTGTCCGCAAAAAATAGAAACGAGACGGCAAAGAAATGCATACAAAGCTTAACACTTAAAATAAAGCACATATTCACTGTAATAATGTAGTGACAGTGGGGAAATTCTGAGCTTTTTTTAGTCAAAATGTTGTTTTTTTACATATTAATCTAAATAGAACTCTCAATAATGTAAAATCTGACAGTAAATTCTAGCCGTAAAGTTCTTCGTGTAGATCTGCACACACATCAAAGTCCGGAGTAAATCTGGAACTAAACCTGGACTTGAACAGAATCGAACGTCGACTACGGCGGGACCAAACGTGGACTACGGCGGGACCAAACGTGGACTACAGCGGGACCAAACGTGGACTACGGCGGGACCAAACGTGGATTACGGCGGGACCAAACGTGGACTACAGCGGGACCAGACGTGGACTACAGCGGGACCAAACGTGGACTACAGCGGGACCAGACGTGGACTACAGCGGGACCAGACGTGGACTACAGCGGGACCAGACGTGGACTACAGCGGGACCAGACGTGGACTACAGCGGGACCAGACGTGGACTACAGCGGGACCAGACGTGGACTACAGCGGGACCAAACGTGGACTAGAGCGGGAGCAGACGTGGACTAGAGCGGGACCAAACCTGGACTAGAGCGGGACCAGACGTGGACTACAGCGGGACCAGACGTGGACTACAGCGGGACCAAACGTGGACTACAGCGGGACCAGACGTGGACTAGAGCGGGACCAAACCTGGACTAGAGCTGGACCAAACGTGGACTACAGCGGGACCAAACGTGGACTACAGCGGGACCAAACGTGGACTACAGCGGGACCAGACGTGGACTACAGCGGGGCCAAACGTGGACTAGAGCGGGACCAGACGTGGACTACAGCGGGACCAAACGTGGACTACAGCGGGACCAAACGTGGACTACAGCGGGACCAAACGTGGACTACAGCGGGACCAAACGTGGACTACAGCGGGACCAAACGTGGACTACAGCGGGACCAGACGTGGACTACAGCGGGACCAAACCTGGACTAGAGCGGGACCAAACGTGGACTACAGCGGGACCAAACGTGGACTAGAGCGGGACCAAACGTGGACTAGAGCGGGACCAGACGTGGACTACAGCGGGACCAGACGTGGACTACAGCGGGACCAGACGTGGACTACAGCGGGACCAGACGTGGACTACAGCGGGACCAGACGTGGACTACAGCGGGACCAGACGTGGACTACAGCGGGACCAGACGTGGACTACAGCGGGACCAGACGTGGACTACAGCGGGACCAGACGTGGACTACAGCGGGACCAAACCTGGACTACAGCGGGACCAAACCTGGACTACAGCGGGACCAAACCTGGACTCGAGGGGGGGCAAAAGTCGACTCGAACAGGACTAAACCTGGACCAGAACGTGACCGAATGTGGACTAGAAGAACAGCACCAAGACTGGGCCGACGCGGCGGCCAAGACCGGACCGGAACAGGGACCGAGGACTGGAATGGGACCATGGACCGGGCCGGAATGGGACTGTGGACCGGAATGGGACCATGGACCGGGCCGGAATGGGACTGTGGACCGGAATGGGACCATGGACCGGGCCGGAATGGGACCGTGGACCGGACTCGGAACAGGACCGAAGACCGGGCCAGAAGAGGACCGAAAACATGACAAAAAATGGGATCGAAAACGGGACTAAAAACTGGACCAGAACTGATCGAATGTGGACTAGAACAACAGCACCAAGACTGGACCGGAATGGGACTGTGGACCGAAATGGGACCATGGACCGGACCCAGAACAGGACCGAGGACCGGGCCAGAACGGGACCGAAGAATGGGACCGAAAACTGGCCCAGAACTGATCGAATGTGGACTAGATGATCGGGACCAACACTGGACTAGAACAGGACCAGATGTGGACTGGAACGGGACCGAGGGTGGACCAGAAGAACGGACCGGAACGTGGACTAGAACTGGACTAAATCAGTATCAAAAGAACCAAACCAGGACAAGTGGAACGCTCCTTTTATTTTTCAATCAGACTTGGACCATCTCCGTATCACGAGTAATTTCACATTTAGAGTCACATACACAACAAATGATCTGATTAATCTTCACAAACCTCCCAAACAGGTTGTTGTTTATCAGTCGGTTGTTCTCCGCTCTCACCTCTCGTTCGTCTTTCAGGTCCTAATCCTTTCGGCGACGACCCGTTCTTCAGCGGCGCTCGCACTCACAGCCGCAGCGGTCGTCCCAGGACAGGAGGCTCCTTCTTTGGGGGCTTCGTCGGGTTTCCTCCGTTTGGTGGAGGCTTCTCTCCGTTCGACCCAGGTCTGTGCATCTGAGCGTCTGTCTTTAGCCCTGTTCAGACGGGATTAGTTTTACCTCGGGCTGAATTGTAATAATCATGAACGTCCTCCGTGTTTTCGACTCGTTTTTCATCCACGTCTGTGAAAATGTTTGTAAAAATTTCCCTGGACTTTACCTCCTGTATGTTCAGCAAACTCAGAGTCCTCCAGTGATTTTAGTCCCGTGTGAGGCTCATGTCTCTGATCTGAACTGTTTTTAGTCGATTCAAAGTCTCAGTCCATTTTACCTCAAAATCTGAACTAGAATAATGTCGTTAAATCGCCACGGAAACATCGCCAATCCAATTATTGTTTCTCTTGATAATTCTAATGTAAAAAACATAAAACAAACTGCAGTAAAAACTTGACTTCCTGAAGCACAACCCCGTTGTCGTGGCAACCGAGGCTTGAGTAACAAGTAAAAAGTACTTCTCAATATGGGCCAATTCACCAGGAACGCTAAGGGCCAAGAAAAATTGGTCTGAGGGCCGCATTTGGCCCCCGGGCCTTAGTTTGGACGTGCCTGATGTAAATAGTCTGAAATAGAAGAAAAGCTTGCACCGCGGATGATTTTAAAGTGCGTATGACAGGTTTTGACTTTATTTGGTGTATTAATACCAGTTGTAAATATAAATTATAGTTTTACACAAATTGAGTCGCTGTTTGTGGAGAAAAGTTGGAAAATCTGTTGAAAGTTACAGGAAGTAAACAAACTGATGACATCACACTGGGGAGACGAAGGTCATGCATAATTTACACAAAATAAACTACTTTTTTGACCATTTAAACATCATTTCCACAAAATAAAGGCGTTCACATGTGTTTTTATCTGTGAAATAAAAAAAAATCGGACATTAGATGAGTTTTTTGCCAGTGTACAGGATGGTCGCTATGGTAATTTCCTAGTGTGATGTCATCATTTACAACCAGGAAGTGAAATTAAAAACCTAAAAAATTGCTAAACCGGGATAAAATTTGTAAAGTATTTTAACAAACATTGAAATATATTTATGTTAACTGCATTTTAGACACATGAGTGTCCAACCTGTCATGGGCCCTTTAAAGGTTCTTGTTCTTGTCTTGAACATGTTGGACAGTCCTTTAAAGGGCGTATGACAGGTTTTTATGATTTTCTAATTTTGACTTTATTCAGTGTATTAATACTTGTTGTAAATATATATAATAGATTTACACCAATCAGGTCGCTGTTTGTGGAGAAAAGTTGAAAAATGTGTTGAAAATTACAGGAAGTAAACAAACTGATGACATCACACTGGGGAGACAAAGGTTATGCAGAATTTACACAAAATAAACGACTTTTTTGACCATTTAAACATTAATTCAACTAAATAAATAAGTTCAAATATATTTTTATTTGTCGGGTAAAAGAACTGATGACATTAGAAGAGTTTTAGCCCAGTGTACAGTGTGGTTACTATGGTAATTTCCTAGTGTGATGTCATTATTTACAACCAGGAAGTGAAATTAAAACTTATAAAACTGCTAAACCAGGATAACATTTCTAAAGAATTTCAGCAAAACTTGAAATATATTTATCTTAACAGCATTTTAGGTAAATGAGTGTCCGACCTGTCATGGGCCCTTTAATGTTGTAAAGTCCTGCTCCGCTCTAACGCCTCGCTCTCGCCCCCCGCAGGCTTCGGCGCGTTCGGCTCGATGGGACACATGGGGCACATGGGGCACCTGCACAGCCTGAACGGCCTGGGCGGGGGCCTGGGCGCGGGCATGGGGGGCCCGGGCATGGGGGCGGGCATGGGGGGCGGGGGCTTCACCTCCTTCTCCTCCACGTCGTTCGGGGGCAGCGGCGCCGCCATGGGCAACTTCCGCTCCGTCTCCACCTCCACCAAGATCGTCAACGGCAGGAAGATCACCACCAAGAGGTCAGAGTCTGTGGGTGTCACGAGGTCTGTCTGTGTTTGAGGAGAATCCAGCTCTGATCTGAGCCACAGAAGTCAATGTGTTGTGGAGGCGGGTCTCAGTCCAGACTCTTAATCTGGTTCATTTGATTTGTTAAAAGCCAAACCGCAACTTAAGGCCAGACACTACAGGCAAAACTAATTATTTTACATTTTTTGTTTTTTGGTCAGTTTTCTCTCTCAACACAATGACTTTCATGTGGAAACAACAAATGTGTCCAATCTGCTCCTAAAGATGTTTTATTCTTCCATTGAATCCACTTCATCCATAGATTTCTCTGGGACATTGTAACTTCAAAGGACGTTTTCTTAAAATGCATTTTTGTCCCTCGAGACATAAAGATCAGCCTTAAAGTAGATCCTACACCAAACTGTACAATCTGGACTCAATAAGATTCTGATGAAACAAACACAAGGATTTTTAAATATCTAATTCTAAAACGTTTTAAGTTAAAAAAAAATGAGGCGAAATTTGAAATTTTTTTTGGACAATTTTCGGTCCAATCTTGTTTACTTAAAGGTTGAATGGAGGATTTCTCGCCGATTTGAAAATCTGTGACTGTTAGTCCTTTTTTTGAAAAAGCGCATGTGCAGGTTCCCCCTCCCTCCCGCCCCGTTTCTCCTGAGTGAACGCCTCCCAAACCTCGTGCACGAGCACGCCCAGCAGCACTGCCCATGTGCATTTGTTTACAAGACGATTGGTGTCGCTTTCTCACGACAACCTCCGCGAAGAAGATTTAAAAACTTTCAAAATGTATAAAAACATAAAAAAAGAGTCAGATAAACAGTTACCTGTCCAGCAGAAAGTTTGCAACGGAGGCATCAGTTGAAGCCTGTTTTGTGCTTTCAATGCTCGCCAGCGCGTAACGATTCCCCCAGAATAACACGCGTTTTGTTTCTTTCCTCTGCAGACTTTCATCTCTTCTGTGAAAGCTCGAAAACAGTCTTTCTCTTTCGTCCCTCAGCCATTTCGGTACTTCGCGGATCAAAGTTTAGACCTACAATGACGGAACTTGCCGCTAACCTCCTGCTACATAAACACACTAGCATATCAACCACGCATGCGCGGCCAGGGGAGCGCGCGTTTCAGCTGGACGAGCCTGTGGGCGTGCACTAGCACGCACAGAATGATTGACACCTGAGCGGACCAGTTATTTGTGCTACCCACGAGGAAATGAGATTCTGATTTGTTGCCCGAAATCCTCCATTCCACCTTTTAAAAACTAAATAAGAAATCCAAACTCCCCTCTGTACATTTAGGGTTAGGTTCTAATTTGTTACAAAATGAATCAAGAAATTTAAACCTGGTTCTGTCCATTTTTTAAATTTAAATGTCCCAAATATGTGGATTTTTTGCAGTTTTTTTCACATAAAATGCCTTATTTCTACATGAAAACATGACATGATGAAAACATTCTAATACATTTTTTCTTACATTTCTGTGAGTAAACGACAGCAGAAGTTTATAATTGATATCTTTAAATTTAAGATTTTTTCCTGTTCACCTTAAACCGGTTTCACCCTCCGTCTCACACCTCCATCCGTCTCACCCTCCCTCTCTCTCTCCCTCTCACCCTCCGTCTCACCCTCTCTCTCTCCCCCTCACCCTCCCTCTCACCCTCCGTCTCACCCTCCGTCTCACCCTCTCTCTCTCCCTCTCACCCTCCGTCTCACCCTCCGTCTCACCCTCTCCGTCTCTCTCCCTCTCTCTCTCCCTCTCACCCTCCCTCTATCCCTCTCACCCTCCCTCTCTCTCACCCTCCGTCTCTCTGTCCCTCTTGCCCTCTCCCTCTCTCCCTCTCTCTCTGTCTCTCTCACCCTCCCTCTCTCTCTCCCTCTCTCTCTCCCTCTCACCCTGCCTCTCTCTCCCTCTCACCCTCCCTCTCTCTCCTCTCACCCTCCCTCTCTCTCTCTCCCTCTCTCTCTCCCTCTCACCCTCCCTCTCTCTCCCTCTCACCCTCCCTCTCTCTCTCTCCCTCTCTCTCTCCCTCTCACGCTGCCTCTCTCTCCCTCTCACCCTCCCTCTCTCTCCCTCTCACCCTCCCTCTCTCTCTCTCCCTCTCTCTCCCTCTCACCCTCCCTCTCTCTCCCTCTCACCCTCCCTCTCTCTCTCTCCCTCTCACCCTCCGTCTCACCCTCTCTCTCTCCCCCTCACCCTCCCTCTCACCCTCCGTCTCACCCTCCGTCTCACCCTCTCTCTCTCCCCCTCACCCTCCCTCTCACCCTCCGTCTCACCCTCCGTCTCACCCTCTCTCTCTCCCCCTCACCCTCCCTCTCACCCTCCGTCTCACCCTCCGTCTCACCCTCTCCGTCTCTCTCTCTCCCTCTCTCTCCCTCTCACCCTCCCTCTATCCCTCTCACCCTCCCTCTCTCTCCGTCTCACCCTCCCTCCCTCTCACCCTCCGTCTCTCTGTCCCTCTTGCCCTCTCCCTCTCACCCTCTCTCTCTGTCTCTCTCACCCTCCCTCTCTCTCTCCCTCTCTCTCTCCCTCTCACCCTGCCTCTCTCTCCCTCTCACCCTCCCTCTCTCCCTCTCACCCTCCCTCTCTCTCCGTCTCACCCTCCCTCTCTCTCTCTCTCCCTCCCTCTCACCCTCCCTCTCTCTCTCCCTCTCACCCTCCCTCTCTCCCTCCCTCCCTCACTCTCCCTCTCACCCTCCCTCTCACCCTCCCTCTCTCCCTCCCTCCCTCACTCTCCCTCTCACCCTCCCTCTCACCCTCCCTCTCTCTCTCTCCCTCTCACCCTCCCTCTCACTCTCTCTCTCCCTCTCACTCTCCCTCTCACCCTCCCTCTCTCTCTCTCCCTCTCACCCTCCCTCTCACCCTCCCTCCCTCCCTCACTCTCCCTCTCACCCTCCCTCTCTCTCTCTGCCTCTCACCCTCCGTCTCACCCTCTCCGTCTCTCTCTCTCCCGCCCCAGGATCGTGGAGAACGGCGTGGAGCGCGTGGAGGTGGAGGAGGACGGCCACCTTCGCTCTCTCACCATCAACGGGCGCGAGCAGCTCCTGAGACTCGAGCACAAATGAGGGCGGGGGGCGCAGGCCACGGGACGGGACGGCCCCCTCCACCAGCAGCACGGACCTCAGCCGCGCCCTGTACATACATTCCTTGTTTGACGTCCGGCTCTTTGGCCCCAAGCCGCCCGTCGCTTCGACATCTATGCATCTGGTTCTGTTCGGAGCGGGGTTTGAGTTGCGTTCAAGGGCGGCGGTTTTAATTCAGTTTTGGGCGTCTTTTTGTTTCTCGGGACCATTCGTGCGTCGAGCCCTTTCTACACTGTGCATTTCCCACGAGGCATTTTGTTTTTGTTTTTAAAGTTCTGTTTCCATGTTCGAAGAAAACGCGCCGCCCGTGTTTACTGCTCTTCCTAGGTGATTATTTTTATTAACTATATACAGTATTGTAAAAAAAAAAGAAGAAGAAGTGATGCAATTTTCTATGTTCCGGAGTCTGTCTGTTATTTAAAAATGCATGTTTTAATGTCGTTAATGAGTCTTAAAATGTTCACGTTTCATTATGATGCACAAAAAGATAAGTGTATAAATTATATTATGGATGTAGAAGGAATTTTGTGAAACTGTCGAAAAACATTAAAAGTGTTTTCAGGATGGTATCGCTCTGTTCTCCAAACACATTATTGAACGTTTGTTTAGCTGAGGAACATTTGAGGGAAAAGTGCTGAACTAAAGCAAGAATCAAAGCATGAAATACAACAATAACTTGAGCACTTTAACAGTTAAACACTGAGTTAAGTCGAGGTTATGGATCGTGTTTGTGGAAAAGGAGCAGAGACTGGGACTCAGACTCACCTCTGGGAGAAATTAAAGGTAAACGGTCACATTTTTATACAGCGCTTTTCCACCTCAGACGCTCAAAGCACTTTACATCAAGGAACCATTCACCCATTCACTCACACGTTCACTCACACGTTCACTCACACATTCACTCACACATTCACTCACACACTCACTCACCAGAGCACACAGACACTGGGGGCGAGGCGGGTTAAGTGTCTTGCCCAAGGACACAATGGCAGTGTTCACCCGAGGGAGCAATTGCACCACCAGCCTGTGGGTCAAATTAAGCTCCACTCAGAGGCTAAAATGAATAATACATGATGTTTATAGCACTTTTTTCAGTTCACTCCAAACACTTTACAGAACAAACCCCAAACAGTTTAAAGAACATTAAAGTTTGTACGGCAGGGTTTTATGATGTTCTCATGGCTTTTTGTGGGATAAATATAAATGATTGTTTTTACACCAATAAAGTAGCACTTTGTGCAGAAAAGTTGAAAAATATGTTGAAAATGACAGAAAGAGTTCTAAAACTCACTGATGACATCACTCTGTGACTCAGACTTCAATTAAAAAAATAGCACAATTTACACATTTTAATGACTAAATTTAAACATAAAATCATGTATTTGTATTTTTCAAATGTCCGTTTCTGTGACATTAGAGTTTTGGCCCCTGTGTACAAGACGGTTGTGATTTACACCCAGGAAATAAAATTGTGAATCTGAAAAAATGCCAAGCTTGGATCAAAGTCTTGTATTTCAGCGGCGACACTTCAGGACGGCAGCAGGTGTGGAGAAGAATCAGCAGAATCTGTGGAAGTGTTATGTTTGAATGATTTTTGATCAAAGTATGATGTACTACGTTCATATCACACTCTCCGGGGAGGAGCTGGAGGAGCAGGAGGAGGTGGAGTCTCTGGGCCGGCTGGAGGAGCAGGAGGAGGTTCACACGGACAGAGTCCCTGCTCTGTGACCCGCCCCGGATACAACCAACAACATTAAGACTCATATAAAAAACATGTTTAGGTAAATAGCAATTAAATACTTTAATTTACAAACGGATAACTGCATTTAACGAGTACATTCATTAAATATAGAATTTATCAGTGTTTTAATTACATTTTTTCACTTGAGCATCTTCCTGCACACTGTGGTCAGAGCCTCCAGAGGCGACAACGTCACAAGCGAAACAAATAAAAGACTCCCCCACCTTTCCATGTGTTACAATAGGTTAAATGTAAAACAAATTAACATGAATCTACAAAAAATACTCTTAATGCTGCTTATGGCTTCTTATAATCCATATACTGTGTTTTTATTCTGAGACGTACAAAACATGAACTTAAAGTCCTCTTCCACGTGTGTGTATTTGTAAGTTCTGCCCAGCTCTTATTCATTTAGTTTCCTCCATCCATTTGACATGTTCTTTGCTCTTGGTTCAGCACCAGTGACTCATGGAGAGCACAAACAGCTCTGATTTTCCTTCAGTCTGCGGCAGACTGGCGCTGTCCTTGGTGCTGAAACTTCACAATCCGATTACTCGTTCTCTCTCTCTCTCTCTCTCTCTCTCTCTCTCTCTCTCTCTCTCTCTCTCTCTCTCTCTCTCTCTCTCTCTCTCTCTCTCTCTCTCTCTCTCTCTCTCTCTTTCTCTCTCTGTCTCCCCCCCCCCTTCTCCCTCTCTCTGTCTCTCTCCCCCCCTCTCTCCCTCCCTCCCCCCTCTCTCAAACTCTCTCTCCGGGACGCGCTCTTTTCCTCCCGGCGCCTCGGACACTTCACTTCCCGCCGCTCTCGTCTTTCTCATGGAGCTTCCACATCCAGACTTTCTCGGTGCAAAATGTGAGTGCGCTCCTCGTCGGAAACTCGCGGAAAGTTTGCGCGGAGGCTCGGCGGAGTGAACCCCGGGCGATGGTGGCAGCTCCCGGAGACACAGCGGCCCGGTTTGCCCTTCTCTGCCCGCAGGTAAGTGGCTTTATGGCGGACGACTTAAGCCTCAGCGCCGGGGGTTGTGTCTGTTAAGTACTTTTGCTCATTTTTGCTCAGCGTTTTCCTCTTTTCGGACGCATTTATTCCATTAAGACGCACTTTGGATAAACTTAAATGACAAATATAGCTAAATACACAAGAACGTGCGCTGCCATTTTATCTTTCAGTTGATGTAAATAAGAATAATAACGTTAAAGAGCCGAGATAATGAGAATAAATAAGTCAGGGATAACAATACAACTCAACATGATGCATATTTGTGAATTTTACACCGTTTAACAAATAATCCGCCCATAATGTGCACACATACATTGTACATGATTAAACATGAATAAAATGAATGAATAAAAACTACATTTATTCTTTACAACAGCAGGTCTCCCAACAGCCTGTAAGAACCCGTGCACAAAGTGTCCTGTGACATCAAACTAATGAGGAGTGTATTTATAGTCAAGTGGTAAATGTCTGATTAGCAGCAGAATAAAGTAATGTAAAATAAGACATTCAAATGATTAACCACTTACAGGTATGCAAATGAGCAACAGTGAGCATAAAATAGCCCAGATAAAGAAAAAGGAATATTGAATTGGTCATTTTTGTTTGGTTTTGTCATTTTTGTTTCTTTTCGCTTCATTTCTGTCCTGCCTTTTTGTTTCCTTCTAAATGTTGACCTCTTAATCATACTTTTTCAGTCTTTTTGGATGCATTTGTTCCACTAAATCCCATTTGGATTAACTTTTTGACCCTAAAGACAAACTAAAACACACGGTACTGCCATTTTAGCTTAAAATGAATGTGGCCTAAACCTGGAGCTGAGATGACGAAACAAACCTATCAGGGACAATAAAAGACTGCTTTGCAGATAAAAAGATGTATTTACTCTTTTTGTCATTATTATTTCCTGTTGAGTCAAGTTTGTAAGGAAATTTGATTATTTTTTTCGTTTTTTTAATTATTGTAGTAATAAATTATAGCATTTTTGTTCATTTTCGCTCCTTTTCTGTCTGTGCTTTGTTGTTTCCTTCAAAATATTGACCTTTTCTAACAGTTTCGACCAGGCGGGACACATTTGACACACATCCGTGCACTTTTGCGTGCTGTTCTCGCTTCAGTTGCCGCTAATTGAGTGTGGGAGGCCAGAGTACGCGCCCGTCCCGTTTTGGCCGTGACGCACCGGGCTCCATAACGTGTCCCGTGTCCTGGCGCTGTCCCGGGCGCAGATCCACGCTATATTTAACCCTAAGCCCGACTTTAGCGCTGCAGACCGAGCCCCGGAGCCTCAGCGCGGATTTGTGCAGCGCGTTACACAATCAGCGCCGCCTAAGCTCCATGTTCCTCTCCTCAGGGGCCGCACACCGCGCGCACCGGGCCTTTAACGGGCGGAGCAACACGTTTCAATTTCCTGTCTAGAAATGTCAGAAAGTTTGTTTTTTATCACAAAGGATGGGCAAAATACTTAAAATTGTATTTGAGCTGCACAGAAAGTAGTTTGAGGTCGTATATAAAGTGATAAACGATCGCAGGCTCAACATTTCTGTGCAAATGTATCAACTAAAACCTAAAACTAATGATTTTCTTCATCAAAATGCTAAATCTCCAAATGCAGTAAAACCTAATGTTAAAAAGACGTTTTTTAATGCAATGATTATGTCCCGTTTTTACTACTGTATAACATGTTGGTCTCAGGCTTGCAAAACTGTCCTGAGGCCACTAGAATCATTATACAAGCAAGCCATAAAAACGCTGGACAAGAAGCCACGACAATATCATCACTGCCGTGTCTTACACAAATATAAACTACTAAACTTTGGGAATATACAAAGATTAGCGTCAGTCAAAATGGTCTACAGAATTCTCAATAACACTGCACCGGCACCTCTTAAGCACTTTGTACAACTCACATCAACAGTGACTTCCAGAGCCACACGGACCTCTAGCAGGGGCCAGTGTTTTATACCAAAACGAAAAACCTCATTTGCACAATCAGCATCTTCTTATAACGCAATAAAAGAGTGGAATAATCTTCCAACTGAATTAAAAAATCTAACAAACTACCCAACATTTACAGTAGAAGTGAAAAAGTGGCTGTGGAACAATCAGGCATGTGAACATTGAACAAAGCAGCTCCTGATGTTTCATTACATTCGATGTAAATATTATTGTAAATATAAAATTGTTGATGTAAAACTGTAATTTTAGTATGTGTAAGATTTTTAACCTTTTACTGAAAGAAATAGGACTGAATTATAATGGACAGCATACGAGTGTGAATGTGTTAAAATTTTGAACCCAATGCTAAGGCATGAATGAGATGTTTGTGAGAGTGTTTGTGTCAGATGGCGCTATGAAATAATGGTCTTATTGTTTAGCTTAAATGATGTATTTTTACTCCTGTAAATTAGGGACTGCAGACGGAAACTAGCTATCTAGCTATAATCTAGTGCAGAACATCTCTGTTTTCTTTTTAAACTTAATGTATCTGTACATTGTCCCTTCAATAAAGACTAAACTAAACTAAACTAAATATGTTTAAAGCAGCTCAAGTATAGCAGAGGCTTTTGCTTTGACAAAACCACCTGGATATGTCATATTTTGTGATATTCTGAGGTTAATCCCAGTTTTTCCACTTCACTTGTGCCTTTATTATGTTTCTGTAAAATAATTCACAGGTTTCAGTTTCCTTTTCATTGGTGACATTTAGACTCTTTAAACCATGTAAAATGTACAATATTTCATGAATAGTGAATTGCTATGGCAACAGTGTTTTGATTTCTTGATGGATTTATTAATGTCATAAGAATTATCCAAAAGGGAACTTAACATCATTTATTCAGTATCATCTGCAGATTCAGTGGAGACGTGTGGCCTGCTCCGTGTCAGTTAAACCCTGCAGGACGGGAGGGCATCTGACACACACACAGCTGTGACTGTGAAGGGCCTCGTCGAGTCGTTACAGGAGCCCTGTGGCCTCACATTAGACCAGGGGAGGGCAATTATTTTGACGCAAGGGCCACATTGGATTTTTACACTTGCCTGGGGGCCGGACCATTTTACACACATACTACTACACATAGACTTAATGCCTAAAATACACAAAAAATTACTACAGAATAGCAAAAATCATTACCTTTATTTAGTGGGAACAGTGCAGTTGGTCACTCCTTTTATCCAATGCATCAAAGTTTGGTGTTATTCTAGTGGTGGCTGTTCTTAAAACTGATCTTAAATGAACAAACAGCTGCTCAGGAAACTATAAAATGACAAATGCACCACACCTAACTCATACAATTTTTTATTGAATGCTTTGCGGGCCGGATCAAAATGCTAAAAGGGCCGCATGTGGCCCCCGGGCCTTAGTTTGCCGCCCTCTGCATTAGACCATAGTTCACTGAAACCTTTTCCAGATCCTTTTCCCTCAATCAAGTCCAGCTTCAGCCCTGATGTGTTTCAGTTCACAGAATATTAAGTTAAGTCCAGACAGAGGGCTGTTTAAACTGTGGCCCAGGGGCCACATGTGGCCCAGTGTCTGTTGGCCCTCAGGCTTGCTGGTGAAGTGGAGTAAATCCTCCTCCCATCTGTGTGAGACGGACCTGTTCTAGGGCTGAATGAAGGTGCAGCCCTTTAAAACCTCAGATAAATCAACATTTACCACTGACTAGTGCCCCCTGTCTGTGGGCCTGCGCCTGATCCCAGTAAAAAAGTTTGAACATTCCTTCTTTAAAGTCTTGCACTTTTGAATTAAAAAATAATAATGATGGGAATCTTTGTGACCTCAGTGTTGAGCTTCACAAACTGTCAGGAGAAGGAGTTTGTCTGTGATGTAAATGATCAGAGACATTTGTGGATCTTCCTTTGGAGATTTCTAAAATATAATAATAATGTTGATATGCTGAGTTTTGTCCTTTCCTTTTCAGACATGACTTTGACCCGGACGTCCCGAGTGCGGCCCTGACCTCGGACCGTCTCCTGTCCTCTCTCTCTGTGAGCGTTTGACCCTCAGCCTCAGCCATGATGGAGCGCGCCAGCATCAGCGGCCCCAAACCCACGGCCCGCCACAGCACCGCCAACGCCCCCGTCCTGCCCCCGGACCCCATCGACATCATCCGCACCAAGGCCAAGTCGCGGCGCGTGCACCTGAACGTGGGCGGCCTGACGCACGAGGTCCTGTGGCGCACCCTGGACCGCCTGCCCCGCACGCGCCTGGGACGACTGCGCGACTGCAACAACCACGAGTCTCTGCTGGAGATCTGCGACGACTACACGCTCGGCGAGAACGAGTACTTCTTCGACCGGCACCCCATGGCCTTCTCCTCCATCCTGAACTTCTACCGCACGGGCAAACTGCACATGATGGAGGAGATGTGCGCGCTGTCCTTCGGCCAGGAGCTGGACTACTGGGGCATCGACGAGATCTACCTGGAGTCGTGCTGCCAGGCGCGCTACCACCAGAAGAAGGAGCAGATGAACGAGGAGCTGCGGCGCGAGGCCGAGACGCTGAGGGACCAGGACGTGACGGAGGAGGAGAAGGGCTGCTGTCCAGAGCAGAGGCAGAAACTGTGGGACCTGCTGGAGAAGCCCGGCTCCTCTCTGCCCGCCAAGGTACGGCACGGGAGGGGTTCATGTTTGTACCAGGGTTCACTATCAGGGTTCATCCTCAGGGTTCATCCTCAGGGTTCATCCTCAGGGTTCACTATCAGGGTTCATCCTCAGGGTTCACCATCAGGGTTCACTGTCAGCGTTCATCCTCAGGGTTCACCATCAGGGTTCATCCTCAGGGTTCATCCTCAGGGTTCATCCTCAGGGTTCATCCTCAGGTTCATCCTCAGGGTTCATCCTCAGGGTTCACCATCAGGGTTCATCCTCAGGGTTCATCCTCAGGTTCATCCTCAGGGTTCATCCTCAGGGTTCACCATCAGGGTTCATCCTCAGGTTCATCCTCAGGGTTCACCATCAGGGTTCACCAGGTTCATCCTCAGGGTTCATCCTCAGGGTTCTTTCTCAGGGTTCATCATCAGGGTTCATCCTCAGGGTTCATCATCAGGGTTCATCCTCAGGGTTCACCATCAGGGTTCATTCTCAGGGTTCACCATCAGGGTTCACCCTCAGGGTTCATCCGCAGGGTTCACCATCAGGGTTCACCAGGTTCATCAGGTTCATCATCAGGGTACACCATCAGGGTTCATCCTCAGGGTTCTTTCTCAGGGTTCATCCTCAGGGTTCATCCTCAGGGTTCTTTCTCAGGGTTCATCCTCAGGGTTCACCATCAGGGTTCATCCTCAGGGTTCTTTCTCAGGGTTCATCATCAGGGTTCACCATCAGGGTTCATCATCAGGGTTCACCATCAGGGTTCACCATCAGGGTTAATTCTCCGGGTTCACCAGGTTCATCCTCAGGGTTCACCATCAGGGTTCAGGTTCATTCTTAGGGTTCATCATGTTTTTTGAGTCATATGCTGCACCAGTGAGATCTGGAAAGGGTTAATTGTGTTAATATTGTGTGACATCTGTAAATGTTGTACTCGATACTGAAAGTTAATTAAAAAAAACTTCCGACATCCGACAGATGGTGACAACTCAAGGAGGACGCATTAACCACATGAGAACAGGGACTAAACCAGGACTAAACCAGGACTAAACCAGGTCTGAACCAGGACTAAACCAGGACTAAACCAGGACTAAACCAGGTCTGAACCAGGACTGAACCAGGACTGAACCAGGACTAAACCAGGACTAAACCAGGACTAAACCAGGACTAAACCAGGTCTGAACCAGGTCTGAACCAGGACTAGAACAGAACCAATCCACATCTCGACTGAAATGAACTCAATTTAGGACCAACCGCTCTTTAATTCAATAGAATGTCATTTTCAATTAAAAGCCGACAGTTTCTTTTTCTCGCTCTGATGGTGTGGTGTGTAGACGAGGGATGAAGTTGTTTTTCTCAGAACGAGGGACTCCAGCGCGTTTGGGCCTGAAAACGTGTTTGTCTTTGAACCAAGAGCCCCTGATTTTCATCTTTTTTTTCTGGACCCAGAACTGATCAGAATGACTTGACTTCATCCCAAGAGGAAATCTGCAGCTGCACTTCTGTGATTCAGACTAAACTAACACATGACGGTTAATTCAGCCGTCGATGTCAAACCATTACCTCCACATCTGTGTATTTGCACAGATCAGACTATTTAATACATTCTTGACCAAATGAAAATATGGCGGCTGAAGACTTCATTGAAAAATGAAATTCAGACAGAGTTTAACTGTTGTTTGATATTTAGATTTATTAATGCCTCTGTTTTTGTTATAAAATGACTTTTTATTATCAAAATACCACTAGGATTATTTACTGCACTAAACCTGAGGCCCCTGCACAGGGCCCCCGCACTAAAGGGCCCCTGCACAGGGCCCCTGCACAGGGCCCCTGCACTAAAGGGCCCCTGCACTAAAGGGCCCCTGCACAGGGCCCCTGCACAGGGCCCCTGCACTAAAGGGCCCCTGCACTAAAGGGCCCCTGCACAGGGCCCCTGCACAGAGCCCCTGCACACGGCCCCTGCACAGGGCCTCTGCACTAAAGGGCCCCTGCAGGGCCCCTGCACTAAAGGGCCCCTGCACCGGGCCCATGCACAGAGCCCCTGCACACGGCCCCTGCACAGGGCCCCTGCACAGGGCCCCTGCACTAAAGGGCCCCTGCACAGGGCCCCTGCACAGGGTCCCTGCACAGGGCCCCTGCACTAAAGGGCCCCTGCACTAAAGGGCCCCTGCACAGGGCCCCTGCACTAAAGGGCCCCTGCACAGGGCCCCTGCACTAAAGGGCCCCTGCACAGAGCCCCTGCACTAAAGGGCCCCTGCACTAAAGGGCCCCTGCACAGGGCCCTGCAGTGACTGGCCTCTGGAGGACGGCTCTCGCTGCATTAAATGTTCTTCTCCAGATTATAATCATAGACTCATAATCCTCTTATTTTAGGCTCCGTGACATTTAACGACAGATAGTTTCCGCTGAAGAGACCAAACCAGACCAAGTCCAGCTCCAGGACCAAACCAGACCAAGTCCAGCTCCAGGACTTCAGAGAGGGACAATATAGGACCAAAATAGGACCAAACTAGGACTAAACAGGACTAAAACAGGACTGAACCAGGATCAAACCAGGACTAAAACAGGACTGAACCAGGATCAAACCAGGACTAACCATGTGTTCACACTTGTCTCGGTTTAGTCCTGGTTTGGGCCCTTTTTGAGTCTTGTTCTAGTACAGGTTCAGTCCCAGTTTTGATGTGGTAAATGTGCAAGTGTGAACGCAGCCTAAACCAGGACTACAGCAGGACCAAACCAGGACTACAGCAGGACCAAACCAGGACTACAGCAGGACCAAACCAGGACTAGAGCAGGACCAAACCAGGACTACACCAGGACCAAACCAGGACTAGAGCAGGACCAAACTACTTGAGGTCTAAACTGGGATTAAACCAGGACTAAACCAGGACAGATACAAAAGCCACAGATGAAAGGTCGAGGGTTGTACTGTTGCTGTGCCCTTGTCCTGTCAGACTGCCTCAGGGCGGCTGTGGCTTCACAAAGACCAGGTGAATGAGAGGCAGAACTTAAAGCTGCACTGTAACTTTTCAGGGTGTGTCTCCATGGAGATATTAATACTGTAAACAGGTGATGTCACCAAAAAAAAAAACAGAGGCTGCAGCTCCAGCCTGTGACCTGATCAATGACCACCACACTTTGGTCTGTATGAAGGGTCTCATGTTTGTCTAATTATGAGTTTGGTGGGAGGGCACCTGTGGTTTTGTCAAGAAATTTTGAAAAATAAAAGTTTAAAATTACAGGAAGTGCTGAGTTCTAAAACGGAATCCCTCTGTTACATCATCAAAAACTGCCGTACCACTGAAAATAAAGAGACAATTTACAGACATTTGTCTGACAGTTTAAACCGTCATTCAACAAATAAAGTGTTATCAGGTGTTATTATTTGTCAAATCATAAATATTGTGTCATGTATGTGGATGTTGGTCCTTGTTTACAGTCTGGTTGCTATGGTAACAGCTGTGGAATGACCTCTAACTGTGTCATATTTGTGTCATGTCTAACCAGGAAGTGACATTATAAACTTTAAACTGTCAAACCGGAGACAAATGGACAAAATGTTTAGTAAAATCTTAAATATAATCATATTCACGACGTTTTAGTCAAATGTGCTGAACCCGTCATGTGGACTTTAAAGCAGACTCCTGGTGGCGACTCGCTCCTGATCAGTTTTATGCCAAAGTAAGACCGTCTCCATGGAGACAAGCCCCGCACTGAGCCGTAAACCTCAGACTCCATCTGTGGACCTCAGAGCGACACAGAGAGCTTTGAGAGCGGAACCTCCAGCTAAACCCAAACATGAGACAAAAAGAGCAGATAAAACATGTCTTTATGAACACAGAGCCTTTTATTGTGTTACATAAGCACAAAAGAAGGGCCCCGAGCACAAACCGCAGCAGAACCATGAACATTTACAGGATTAAAAGGATTACAACATTTAAATATGGCAAAAGAGCAAACAGTTTGTATCAGCTTAAATACTCAGGGATTTAAGTTGGAGTGTCATTATCAGAGTTTAACGTTAAAAAACAAATGCACAAACCATGAAAAATGACTTGGACTGTACATGTCTATCTTCACTGAGTAAATTAAAGGTGCACTGTGTAACATTTCTGCTTGTCTCCATTGAGTCATCATCGCTTTTGTCTTTTAATGTTCTGCATGGGAGGTTCATAGAAACAGAGCCGCTGGTTTGGCTGCTGGAGCCTGGCAACCCTGACTGCAGCAGCGGGCTAAGCTAACCGTTTCTCACCGCTAACGCTAACTTATTAAAACATAACATATAACGAAACAACCGATTGTTAAAATGTAAATTAACGACTACCTCATTGTTTTATTTATAGATTACTTCTGTTTATTTATTATTTTTTTTACATATGCTTTAAAATTAGCATTAGCATTAGCATTGACCCACAAACACCTCCATTTATCAACACAGAAGTTTCTTTGGGGAAGTGTTATAAAGTCTTTAGATTTTTAGACTTTTAGATTTTTTTTTTTTTTTTTGTCTGTTTTGAAATGTGTAAAACAGAACTAGTTCATTTGCATGTCATAAAGTAAAATCTGCGTTGCCCCAGAACAAATATAATGCAAAAGCATCTCTTTTTTTCTTTGCGTTTTAGTTTTTAGTTTTAGTTTGCGTTTAGTGATCAAAACATATTTAAATGATATTCACATTTTTTCTTTTTCATATATATAGATATTTTTATATAGTAAAAATAAACATCTATCCGGTTGAAAATGAGACACAGCACTTTCTCTGCTTTATCTATTTATGGAGCGTTTTATTCCACGAGAGGCAGGAAGTGCACCGTTAGCATGCTAATGTTTGTTAGCTTTATCCGTGATGGCAAAAATCATTCAGAAGCTGGTGAAAGGTGCCTGCATTATGAAAGTGAGAAACATGTGACTGATGGAAAGACTTTAACACCAGCTAGTTCTGTTTTTCACGTCTCACAACAATAATAATAACATACAGCCCCTTTAATGATGTTATAAATGACATTCAGCTGCAGCTCACCATTCACTGCCTGATCTTTAAGTATTTATTTCTTCTAGTGTGACTCTGCAAAAACTTCATAGAGAATTGGACAGGAAGGACTCAGAAGCACAATGAGCAGCCATTTTAAAATTAAATAGCCACCTTACATTCAGTGCACAGAGCCTATTATCAAGTAGAATCCACAAAACTTAGAGAACATGATTTTATTTAAGATCTTACTAAACATTTTTGCCTGTTTGACAGTTTTCATATTTATAATTGTACTTTCTAGTTGAACATGAGCACAAATATGACTATATATAGTTAGAGGTAATTCCACGACTGTTACCATAGCAACCATTTCTAAAACAAGGGCCAAAATCCACATAAATTACACAATAGTTATGAACTGACAAAAAATAATGCCAGATAACACCTTTATTTTGTTGAATGATGGTTCAAACTGTGTCGCTGAGTGTAAACTGTCTGTATTTTCAACTGTACGTCACTTTTTGATGACATCACACAGGGATTACATTTTAGAACACAGCTCTACTTCCTGTCATTTTAAACTTTTATTTTTCTAAATTTCTTCACAAACTGCAACTTCACAGATGTAAAACTAGGATAAATAATTACCACAGAATTAGAAAAACATGAGAACCTGAAATGTAGACTTTAAAGGGCCCATGACAGGTTGATGTACTAATTTTACTAAAACACAGATAAGATTATTATACTTAAGGTTCTGCTAAAGAATTAACTATATTTATCCCGGGTTGGCCATTTTTTAGGTTAAAATCTTCACTTCCTGGTTCTAAATCATGACATCACACTAGGAAATTCTGTACCTGTCACCTAGCAACCATGTTATGAACACCTCTAATGTCACAAAAAATGGTTATTTGACAAATAAAAATGTACGGCGACACCTTTATTTTGTTGAATCGATGTTTAAAAGACCAGAGATTGTGTTTGTTGATTGTAAATCGTCCCTAATGTGAGTCTCCCTAGTGTGATGTCATCGTGTTTTGGAATTCTGCTCTACTTCCTGTAAATTTCAACATATTTTTCAACTTTTCTTCACAAACTGATTCTTGATTGGTGTAAAACTATCATACATATGTACAACATGTTTTATTCCACCAAATAAAGTTAAAACTAGAAAATCATAAAAACCTGTCACACGCACTTTAACTGTCAAAAGTCCGATTTGTCGACCTGGTTTACGGTTCACATCTCTGTATTTCCTGATATTCACGATTCACATGAAACAAAATCACAAAGTTCAACGTCTTCTCCGTCAGAACAAATAAACAAAAGTGAAGTTAATTGCTTTTATTTGACTTCAACGACGTGACTGGGCTTTAAACCGTGAGATTAATGTGACAAGTTTGTGCACAATCCCAAACTGATAACCATACAGTTCCACATTAGTGCGTCGGTGCAGCGGCTCCGCTCGAGTGTCGCGGGGGGGAAAGAGTGACTAACGCGCTGTGCTCGTGTCTTAACCGCTTCTAACTTTAGCAGGACAATCCACTTAGAGGCATCTTAAATGTCCTGAGCAGAGCCAGAGAGTTAGGACACCGCAGGCCCCTCCCCCGCTGCTCGGCCCACGGGGGGGAGGGGCCACAAAGGTCACGGGTCCACGTTGTCCCGGCGGCTTCTTTAGCTTCTTATTCAAGGGAAGTCGCCTGAAACCTCTGACGGCGGACGGTCCAGCTGGAGCCATTGTTCACTTTAGTTTGTTATTTATTGTCGGGGATCATGTACAAAACATTCATCTCATAAAAGAGAAGAGGCTTTGCACCAGATTTAGCAAAAAAAATAGTTTCCGTCGAGCCCCTGGGTCGACGAACAGTTAAAACATGACAAATATCCCAGTACAAAACATAAAAATGGTCTAACACATGAGCTCATAGTGAAGCAGATGTTAAAATATCCACAAATGCTCTACAATGTGACTGTGTTAAAGTGCATGTGACAACTTTTTTATAGTTTTCTAATTTTGACTTTATTCAGTGTATTAATTCCTCTTGTAAATATTAATTATAGTTTTAGACCAATCAAGTCGCCGTTTATGGAGAAAAATTGAACAATCTGTTGAAAATTATAGGAAGTAAACACACTGATGACATCACACTGGGGAGACAAAGGTTACGCATCATTTACACAAAATACATGACTTTTTTGACCGTTTAAACACTGATTCAACAAAACAAAAGTGTTGACATGTATTTTTCTTTGTCAAATAAAACAAATCTGTGACATTAGAGGCGTTTTGGACCAGTGTACAGGACGTTTTCTTGATCATTTCCTACTGTGATGTCATCGTTTACGACCAGGAAATAAAATTAAAAGTCTAAAAAAATGCTAAACTGGGATAAAATTGCTAACGATTTTACTAGAATCTGAAATATATTAAATGTGGTCCGACCTGTCAGAGGCACATGAACTGGACTGAAGCTGCACAGGGGATTGTCAAGAATGGAGAGAGAGAGAGAAGACTTGCAGACAGTTTCAGATTGTTTCAGACTGTTTTAGACTGTTTCAGACTGTTTTGGACTGTTTCAGACTGTTTTAGACTGTTTCAGACAGTTTCAGACTGTTTCAGACTGTTTTGGACTGTTTCAGACTGTTTTAGACTGTTTCAGACAGTTTCAGACTGTTTCAGACTGTTTCAGACTGTTTTAGACTGTTTCAGACAATTTTAGACTGTTTCAGACTGTTTTAGACTGTTTTGGACTGTTTCAGACAGTTTTAGACTGTTTCAGACTGTTTTAGACTGTTTTGGACTGTTTCAGACAGTTTTAGACTGTTTCAGACTGTTTTAGACTGTTTCAGACTGTTTTAGACTGTTTCAGACTGTTTCAGACTGTTTCAGACAGTTTTAGACTGTTTCAGACTGTTTTAGACTGTTTTGGACTGTTTCAGACTGTTTTAGACTGTTTCAGACAGTTTTAGACTGTTTCAGACTGTTTTAGACTGTTTCAGACAGTTTTAGACTGTTTCAGACAGTTTTAGACTGTTTTGGACTGTTTCAGACTGTTTTAGACTGTTTTAGACTGTTTCAGACTGTTTTGGACTGTTTCAGACTGTTTTAGACTGTTTCAGACAATTTTAGACTGTTTCAGACTGTTTTAGACTGTTTCAGACAGTTTTAGACTGTTTCAGACTGTTTTAGACTGTTTCGGACTGTTTTAGACTGTTTTAGACTGTTTTAGACTGTTTCAGACTGTTTTGGACTGTTTTAGACTGTTTTAGACTGTTTTGGACTGTTTTGGACTGTTTCGGACTGTTTTAGACTGTTTTAGACTGTTTTAGACTGTTTTGGACTGTTTCACACTGTTTCACACTGTTTCAGACTGTTTCAGACTGTTCCAGGCTGTTTTAGACTGTTTTAGACTGTTTTAGACTGTTTCAGACTGTTTTGGACTGTTTCACACTGTTTCAGACTGTTTCAGACTGTTTCAGACTGTTCCAGGCTGTTTTAGACTGTTTTAGACTGTTTTAGACTGTTTCAGACTGTTTTAGACTTTTCCAGACTGTTTCAGACTGTTTCAGACCGTTTTTACTGTGTTAGGGAGCTGGTTCTACTGTTTAATTGTTTTAAAAGTGAACGCAGCTTGTGCAAAGGCAGAACATCTTTGGGGATGACAGTTGTTCTGGGCTGTGGATCCAGAGTGAATCGTCTGCTCAGAACAAAGTTGAACACATTTCTTTCAGAGAAAACTTACAGCACAACAGGTTTATCGATACAACACTTAACTTTACATGTTTGTTGTGTCTTTTTACTGGAGTTCATGCTTTAACAGAACATTCTCTCACGACACGCTGAGGTTTTGTATTGTTCAAATTGGTTGAGAATTACTGAAGTATTCGATTAGTTGTGATTAAACCATGAACTTGTTTCAGCCCAGCGCTCACACCAAACCAACATATGATCATTTCAGTCATAACATTATCCAGAGAAGGAGAAAAAAGCTGACAATAACCCGGGAGCTGTGTCTTGTTAACTCTAGCTTTAGCCTCGTCTCAGGGTGAATTACTTAAAGTCTGATTCGGGTACGATTTAGATTTTATTTCTGAGGAAAACGTGAGAGTGGAGTTAGAGTGTCGTGTGTCAGACCCGAGAGCTCGACCGGCAGGACACACTCCACACACGGCGTCTGCAAAAGGACAGATCATTGTTTTGTGGATGTGAGATTACGTTCAGAAATGTAATAAACAATTATGTGAAAGTTAAAATGAGTGACCAACACAAAAGTAAAACTTCAAGAGCTTTTCAAAAATGTAGAGTTTAGCAAAAACAGTCCCTCTTTACTCATGTTCTACCAACTGTGTAAAGCGCTTTGGGTGCCTATAAGGTGGAAAAGCTCTCTAAATAAAAATTCTTCTTCTTCTTCTTCTTCTTCTTCTTCTTCTTCTTCTTCTTCTTCTTCTTCTTCTTCTTCTTCTTCTTCTTCTTCTTCTTGTTCTTCTACTTCTTCTTCTTCTTCTTCTTGTTCTTCTACTTCTTCTTCTTCTTCTTCTTCTTCTTCTACTACTTCTTCTTCTTCTTCTTCTTCTTCTTCTTCTTCTATAAAAGCACAGATAGAGAAGCAAAACACATGACTCAAGTAAAAGTAGCAGATAAAAAGAACACAATTAAAACTTTTAGAGTAAAAAGTAAATGTATTTGACACAGATTGTGAGAACGAATAAAGTGTCGAATGATTTGAGCTCGTTTTGTGTGACAGAAGCGACTGAAATGACTGTTCTGCTCATTTTGATTCATATATTTGTGTTTGCTCAAAGCTGGAACTTAAACTCAAAGCTTTTATGCAGAGTGTCACCAAAAACGTGCTGAAAATAAAGTACTTTTTACTTTTCAGTTCAAAAATGTGGCGCAGAAGAAAGTTCAAATGAAGTGAAAGTTAAAGTACTGTTTGCTAAAAATGTTAAATAAACTCGGTACTTTTACTTCTGCGTTTGTTACATCACAGGTCGTGTTTTTAATAAATAAAGTACTGCAATTTACTGAAGTGATTGAGCTCTTTTTACTGCAACATGAATTTGAACTGGACTGAAAAGTAGAAAGTCTTTGCAGGGTTATTTTATTCTGCTGAAAGGTTTTGAGTTCAAGCTTCGGTTTTGAGCAAACACAAATATATAACAATAAAACTCACTAGAAAAAATGGGAAATTGCTTCTGTTGGCCAAAATATGCACAATTTCGTTCAAAATCACTACATCAAGCACTTCTCTCTAAAAGTTTTTTCGTTCAAAGTGCATTTTTAAACTTTTACTGAAGTAGATTTTTGTACACTTTCACTTTTGTCTGTTTTCGCTCCTGTGTTTGTATTTTTACACATTTATCCACTGCTTTTTACGTCATTTTTAGCCTTTTTCAGTTCAGTTTCACAATAACCCAGCACTGACTGAAATACAGTTAATTAACATTTTAAAGTGTAAAATATACTCATCACAAACAGTTTAACCAGCTGCTGATTATATTTATTCTCTTCTTGTTAAGTGGCTTTGTCAAAGGCTCTTCATCAGATTAAACAAAAGCACACGTCCCGTCACAATGTGATTCAAACAAAAGTACAAAGTAGAGCTCCAAAAACTGAAAGTGACGTAAGAGAAAGTGTCAGAACGAAACATAAATGGTGATGTAGACAGGACAAAACGTTAAATAATCCACTAAATCTGGTATTTTCAGAGGACGGACACAAAAATTAGACTAAACTAAATCGAGAAAGAGCGCCGCGAGAAACACAAATCATTTCATGTCGTCAACGAGAAGCTTTTTGTAGATTTACTCACAGCGAGAGCAGGACTGAAACTGAAACTGAAGCTGATTCTTCTGAAAGTTCACTGTTGTGTCACTGAAGTTATTTTTTCATTATCGGAGAAGGAATGGTGTCTAAAGCCGCAACAATTAATCAACTAAAAGTGTAGTTTTTCAATCAAAATGTCACAAAAGAACAAACGGTTTTAATCAATAATGCACTTTATTTGCAAATGATTCCCTGGAGGCCTTCAGTCGCTGTGTTTCTATCTTTATTTGGTGCAAAGTAATCGTTTGACCGTCGACTGCAGCTTTGTGTTTCTCTGATGAAAAGGAGCCAGACTTTTGTGTCATTCATTCTGTGCTGAGTTTAAGAGAAAATAACAACCGTGGAACAATTATATAAGAGACAATGTCCATTATTTCACTCAAGAATAGTTTAAAAAGTGTCTCTCTCTCTGTTTGTTTCGCATTTAAAACATAAGAGCTGCTTTTTCTCTCTGACTCTGGGGCTCCACAGTTCAATCAAAGTTGAAGCGAAATCACAATTTGACTGGACGCAAAAAGCAAATGGAAAAGGCGGCAACTCCTGAAGTGCAATCATTTCCTCCACGAACAACAGAATGTGCTGTTTTATTCTGCATAAAAACTGATAACCCTGTTGTTTAGTCGAAAACGCATCTAAAAGTGACAAAAAGGCGACTATAAGTGACACAGACGCATCTAAACGTGACAAAAATGCAACTAAACCCAACAAAAATGCAATTATGAGCAAAAAAATGTGACTTAAAACGACAAAAATGTGACTAAAAACGACAAAAATATGACTAAAAAAGACAAAACACAACTAAAAGTGACAAAAAGGCGACTATAAGTGACAAAGACGCATCTAAACGTGACAAAAATGCAAATAAACCCAACAAAAATGCAATTATGAGCAAAAAAATGTGACTAAAAACGACAAAAATGTGACTAAAAACACAACTGAAAGTGACAAAAACGTCTGCGTGGAGTCTGTACTTTCTTCTCTCGTTTACGTTTTGAACTTTTCATATGGCTTTAGGGGTCATTTTTAGCACATTCTTAGTGATGTTCTGCCTAAAGGTTTTGAGTTCAAGTCCCAGCTTTAAGCAAACAAAAATATAAATATTAAATGTCGTCGAACATTTAAGAAACTGATTCAAAACGTTGCTCTTGACCAAAAATCTGCACAAACCTTTACATTTCACAGCTAGAAATGTACATGTAGCCCAAGTTAAAATGATTTCAATGTATCCTTTTTACTTGGATTTGTGTAGATTTGACTCAGTGTAATTTATTTATTTTAGAATATTACACTGGTTTAGAGGCATTTCAGACGGATAATTTAGCTAAAAAAAAAAAAAAAAAGACATAAATTTACCAGTGGAGTAAGTAAAATTAACTTAACCCAGATTATTTGGCTTGAAATAAAAAGTTATGGATAGAAACAAGTCAGAAACAGTTTGAAACAAGTCAAATAATCTACTTTCATCAAATAAATAATCTTAAATAATCCAAAATGTCTGAAATTAAGATGAATATCCTGAAATCGAGCCATTTTAACTCATCTAGCAATTCTTTTTTTGCAGCGTAACACTTCAAAACATTGACTTCAGTAGATTTTAATGAAGTGCTGCCTTCGCTCGAGTATTTCCGTGGCTTCTTTTCTTTAAATGAAGTAACAAAGCCTGGAGCCACAGCAGGTCCCAGCGAGCGGCAGATGGCGGCTCTAATTTACCAATCACACTCACGCTCTCCGCGGATTAATCGGCTCCCTCTGAAGGTTAAGTCCAGGTTCCTGCGCCGCGAAAAGAACATCCACAGTCACTTTAAACCCACTTCAGAATGGTCTGAAGTTCACGTTTATTCGCTCTTTCGCCCGATTTTGTCACGAGTTAGTGCCGGGTTTGTGGCGCGAACAAAGACGACCGCGCGGCGCTGTCAGAGGCTTTCGAGTGCGATTCGTGTGTGTTTTTCATGGTTGTTGGTGGGGTTTTTGTTTATTTTGTGACATTTATTCCTCTTTTAGACACGGTTTGACTTTAGTTGGGGGCGTAAAGTGTTGAGCCGTGTGTGGACAGGCCCTGACCTCGGACTAAGACTCCGCTTGGCTCCAACATCAATCTGATCAAGAGCTTAATGCACCAGGAGAGAGGACACTCAAGAGCACCAGAGAGGACGAGAACCAGGCCTGGAACCAGGGCTAGAACCAGGCCTGGAACTGGGACTGAACCAGGGCTAGAACTGGGACTAAACCAGGACTGAACCAGGGCTAGAACTGGGACTAAACCAGGACTGAACCAGGGCTAGAACCAGGCCTGGAACCAGGGCTGAACCAGGGCTAGAACTGGGACTAAACCAGGACTAGAACTGGGACTAAACCAGGGCTGAACCAGGCCTGGAACCAGGGCTGGAACTGGGACTAAACCAGGGCTAAACCAGGACTGAACCAGGGCTAGAACTGGGACTAAACCAGGACTGAACCAGGGCTGGAACTGGGACTAAACCAGGGCTAAACCAGGACTGAACCAGGGCTAGAACTGGGACTAAACCAGGACTGAACCAGGGCTGAACCAGGACTGAACCAGGGCTGGAACTGGGACTAAACCAGGACTGAACCAGAGCTAAACCAGGGCTAAACCAGGGCTAAACCAGGACTAAACCAGGACTGAACCAGCGCCAGAACTGGGACTAAACCAGGACTGAACCAGGGCTGGAACTGGGACTAAACCAGGACTGAACCAGAGCTAAACCAGGGCTAAACCAGGGCTAAACCAGGACTAAACCAGGGCTGAACCAGGGCTAGAACTGGGACTAAACCAGGGCTGGAACTGGGACTAAACCAGGGCTGGAACTGGGACTAAACCAGGACTAAACCAGAGCTAAACCAGGGCTAAACCAGGACTGAACCAGGGCTAGAACTGGGACTGAACCAAGACTGAACCAAGACTGAACCAGGACTGAACCAGGGCTAAACCAGGTCTGGAACTAGGGATGAACCAGGGCTAGAACTGGGACTAAATCAGGGCTTGAACTGGGACTAAACCAGGGCTGAAACAGGGCTAGAACTGGGACTAAACCGGGTCTGAGGAATTATATTATTTTCACATTTATTTTGTTCATTATTTCACGATCAGGCTAAACGTGGGGTCAGGGTTAGGGACCATTCAGTTCCTCGTTGATTAGTTTGGATTGAATTGTGGGACATGCATTTGAGACATCCTTCAGTGTCTGGTCTCAGGAGAACGTAAAGACTTAGGGGGCACTTGAACGTGTTTTTAAAAGAAGAAAAAATATATATCATTTGGAGAAAAAAAACAGTTCTTAATTGTTCATTTTCCATTTTTGGAACACTCTGGAGCAGTGTTTCACAAACCGTCGGGTTTTAAATTTGAGTCAGTTTTATCCACATTATTTATCTCCTGCTTTGACTTATTTCTTGGATCATTTAGATCAAGTCCTCTTTTACACTTTATTTAGTCCTGGTCATTTCACAGACCAGGCTCAGGCCAAAGATTTTCTTGAACTTGGTGTTAAAAGGTTGAGAACCACTGCTTTAGATTTATTTTATTTGTCATAAAGCAGTGGTTCCCAAAGTGGGGGTCGCAAGATTTGTTCAAGATATAGTTTTGATAAATATGACACTGTGTTTACTCGATTTTTAAATCAAAAACAGTATCTTTTAGTTAAATAGGGTTGAAAAAGACACTAAACTATTGAAATAAAGAACATTAAACCTGATATAACATGCTTTAACACTCAAAATTATTACCACTGTTATTTTCATTTCATGTTGGGGTCCTGAATCAGTTACATGGCTACTTTTGGGGGTCCTGGCCCGAAAAGTTTGGGAACCACTGTCATAAAGTACCCAAGTTCAACATTCCATTTTGCTGCAGTAATATATTTTTGATTTAGACGATCATGGACATCAATATTGCTAAAATAAGAAAGTATAATACTAATAATTGACAAAATACTACTAGAGCAGTGAGATTGATTTGCCTCGAGCCGGAGTTTGAGGGAATTCTGAAAATAAAACACAGAGACAACTCGATGAGGCTGAGAATCAAGACCAAACATGATCTGAAATGTAGTTCAGATTTCAGTGTTAATCCTGCGCAATGACTGGAAATAATAAAAAAATATCAGGACCGTGCATGTGTTTCATGTCATCCTGATACAACACAGTGTTCAGTTTACGTTTTCAGACTTGTTTTGAAGACGCATTCAGTAAAACCCTCCACCTTTTGTCCAGAACGCTCACTCTCTGACCTCAGATGGCTTTGCCCGGGGGTCTGGGCGTCATGTGACCGCCTGATCATGTGACCGCCTGATCATGTGACCGTGCTCCTCCTTAAGCCGCGGTGACATCACACGAGGTGGACAGGAAAGGTCGCTCTGAGGTCAAGCGTCGTTGGGGGATTTTGTAATCTCACACCTGTAATCGCTGTTATGTTTATCGGCAGCTGGTTATGTTTTTAAAGCCGATTAACGAGTGAACGTGTCCAGCAGGGGGCGCTCTTTTCACGGGAGACAGTAAAGTGGCCATTAAAATGAATGAATAGAACGTAATCTTTGTGACTCTTGGAAGGGTCTTTTGTCTCTTAATATCTAGCTTTGCTTAAAATGACCTGAATTCACAAAAACAATCTTAAACAGACTTTTTTTGACCAGGTTAGAGTTAATTGCTTATGTGATGTAAAATATTTCATACACATTTCGGACTGGTTACAAAATAATTTGCTTGGAAAAGAAAATTAATTAGTTAAAATGAGTTAAGGAAAACATTCTTACCTCAATGGCAAATAATTTGACTTAAAATAAGAATAAAATGCACTAAAACAAGCCAAAAGCTCCTTTAAACAAGTTAAAAAAATCCAGGTCTATTAAGTAAATACATTTTACATTTTTCAACTGTTTTGAAATTAAGATTAATATCCTGAATTCAAGTCATTTTAACTTATCTAGAATTTAAAAAGTGTAGCTCTGACTCTATTTATTGGCCTGAGCTGCTCACATATTTGGGAGCTTGTTCCACCTCAGGATCACTCTGTACGTGACACTTCAGGCACACAACAAATAATGCAAAAAGTTGTTGGATAAAGGTTGTAATTGGACACTGTTTTGAAAATCAAGAGGTTTCAGCTTCCATCTGAAAGTCATTTTCAATCATTTTCAATCTGATTTTCAAAACAGTGTCCAGGTGACGACCTCTGAACCCTTCTCTATGATGGAACACTCCTGGACGAACAAGGGATTTCACCGACTCGTTTTTATACAAAGGTTTATTTTAAGGCAGGTGTGGCGTCTTCTTCAAGGACAGAACTGTAAAACCGTCTCATCCATTTGTCGCTGACTCTTCTTCTTCTCTCTCGTTCAGATCCTGGCCATGATCTCCATCCTCTTCATCATCATCTCCACCATCTCGCTGTCGCTGAACACTCTCCCGGAGCTGCAGGTGGTGGACGAGTTCGGCCAGTTCAACGACAACCCGAGCCTGGCGCACGTGGAGGCCGTGTGCATCGCCTGGTTCACCATGGAGTACCTGCTGCGCCTGGTCTCCGCCCCCAACAAGTGGGACTTCATCAAAGCTCCCCTGAACATCATCGACCTGCTGGCGATCCTGCCTTACTACGTGACTCTGTGTCTCACCGAGTCCAACAAGAGCGTGCTCCAGTTCCAGAACGTACGCCGCGTGGTGCAGATCTTCCGAATCATGAGAATATTGAGGATTCTGAAGCTTGCCAGACACTCCACCGGGCTGCAGTCGCTCGGGTTTACGTTGAGGCGAAGCTACAACGAACTGGGACTTCTCATTTTGTTTTTAGCGATGGGCATCATGATATTTTCGAGTTTGGTTTTCTTCGCGGAGAAGGATGAAGACGCGACGAAGTTCACGAGTATCCCGGCCTCGTTCTGGTGGGCGACGATCACGATGACGACGGTTGGATACGGAGACATCTACCCGCAGACGTTGCTGGGAAGAATAGTTGGCGGTCTGTGTTGCATCGCTGGCGTCCTGGTGATCGCGTTGCCCATTCCCATCATCGTCAACAACTTCTCCGAGTTCTACCGCGAGCAGAAACGCCAGGAGAAGGCGATAAAGCGGAGAGAAGCGCTGGAGCGGGCCAAGCGCAGCGGCAGCATCGTCTCCATCAACGTGAAGGACGCGTTTGTCAGGAGCATGGAGCTCACGGACGTCCTGGTGGAGAAGAAGGACGACAACGAGCTCCTGGCAGTCGAGAACCATCTCTCTCCGAGTCGCTGGAGCTATCACAAGCATTACTCGAACGCAGAGTCCAGTCCCGGCCGCTCCAAACCTCAGTACCAGGAGGTGGCGCAGAAAGGTTCGCCGGAAAGGGGCAAATGGTCGAACAAGGGAACGCCGGAGAAGAGCCAGGAAGAGGAGCTGATCCTGGACAAGCCGTTGGAAATGAAGCCGCTTTCGTGCGCAGAAACGAACGTCGTCGAGAACAGAAGAGGCTCAAGCTCGGAGCGGAGAGGTTCAGCGGGCAGGTACCGCATCCCGCCGCCGCTGGACCTGACCCAGATCAGCTCTTTGGACCAGAGATCGGGCGCCGAGGGGCCTCAGCCCGGCATGGACATCATCAAAGAAGGTGTTTACGAGATCGTGAGCACGCCGGTCGAGTCCAAGGAAAGCGCTGGCCCCACGTACGAAAGCCTCTGCAGCGCTCTGAGGGGCGAAGGCAGGTCCAGAGCGATGAAGCTGGACTACCTGGGCGCCAAAGACGACATCCTCACCGCCGTCATGACGCCCATCTCGTCCGCCGACTCCCGCCTCTCCGAGCTGACGGCGCTAACGGAGCTGGCGGGAGACCGTCTGTCCCCGCTGCCCTCCAAACACGGCTCGCTCTCGCCGCTCCACTCCGCCCACTCGGAGGGGGAGGGCGGGGCGGGTCTGAGTCCAGGGAGGAACCACCTGGAGCGGCCCGCGACCTCCGGCAGCAGCACGCCCCTGTCCAAGACCAACTGTGCCCAGGAGCGGAGGGCCGTGGACGGGGCGGAGGCGGCGAGCGAAGGCGGCGAGCGCAGAGGGAACCACGTCCAGGAGGGGTGTCTGACGCCCCACTGTGAGACGCAGATGTGAGACTGCACAAGGACTACGGGCGATCAAACCCTGAACAGGCTGTTTAGACCTGACCGAGGCCAAAGCAGGGTCGTAATCCGGGTCTAGACCTGGTTTTGAGTTTAAGAAAAGTCAAGGAACACAGAGCCGGCCTTGTGTGAGCGACAACAAAGGACAAATGCACAAACGAACAATGGTTTGATGTTTGTACAGGTATTTACAGAATATGAAACGTCTGGTATGTGAGTGGACCAACTGAGGCCCGAGCAGGGTCCAAATCCAGGTCTAGACTTGGTTTTGAACAAGGACTTTGGAAAAATCTGAAGACACAGAGCCGGGCTTGTGTGAACCTTACAATAAAATAACAAATCCTCAAAAAGACGATGGTTTGAACGGGTACATTTCAGAGTTTAAAGTCTTTGTTTAGTGTTTAGGGGACCAACTGAGGCTCAAGCAGGGTCCGAATTGAAGAAAAGTCAAGGAACACAGAGCCGGCCTCCTGTGAACGTCACCAGACAAATGCACAGACGAACAATGGTTTGATGCTTTGAACAGGTTCATTTCAGAGTTTAGGATGTTGACTGAGGCCAGAGCACGGTTGTAATCCGGGTCTAGACCTGGTTTTGAGCCAGGACTTTGGACAGCACCGCAAAACACAAAGCTCCAGGGTGAGTCGGCCTTGTGTGAACGTTAAAATAAAATTACAAAAGCACAAATCAACGAGAATTTGATGTTTTCAGCAGGTAATTTCAGAGTTTAAAAATTGTTTGTTGTGTGACTGGGGTCCGGGCTGGGTTCTAATCCGGGTCTAGACCTGGTTTTGACCTTGGGAAAAGTCTGAGAACACAGAGCCGGCCTTGTGTGAATGGTATAAAAAAACAACTGCACAAACGAACAGTGGTTTGAGATGTTGAGCGGGTAAATTTCAGAGTTTAAATGCTTGGTGTGTGGTGAGCGGGTCCATGATACAGACTCAGAGACGTGCCTCTTCTGTGCGGGTTAAACTCTGAAATGTTCCTCATAATCTTCTGTTTTTGAAACTCTAAAGCAACATCAGGGACCATCGGCATCACGCTCGCTCTGAGACAAAGAGCGGTTTCACTCATCGAACTCTGGGGCTTGTTTTTATTCCGCTTGAGTCTGCACATTCAGGGGTCCAAGATGAAAAATGTATTTACTTTACATTGTCTAACTTATATATGGAAATGGAAAATCAGTCAAGGCCCTGTTTGCTTTTACATTGTATATTGTTCCAGCATGAGATGATGTTGGCCTGAGAAGCTGAAATTGTCAAAAATGTTTATATGTTTCAATGCCAAAAGATTCTATAATTCTAACGTTCAATGAGGCAACAGTAAAGAGGAAACTATCAGCAGGTGTTTCCAAACGCTAAAGGTTCAGATCGCCAAAATACTCAGAAATCATCCCAGAACCCTCACTAAATGAAGTCGGCACGAGGCCTGTCACGATAACACATTTTGACGCACAATGTATCGCTAAAAAGATATTAACGATAAGAGGGAATCAATAAAACACTTGAATATTCTCTATATGGAACTCTTCATATTTCAACCTTTATTTGGCTGAAAAAATAATGACTGAGTTGATCGCAAAGATAATCGTGACAGCCCCCGTCATTTGACCTGAAAAAATGAACTGTTTTCAATTTTAAAAAGAGCAAAAGATTTAACATCACGCCCGACATCTTGAAATCCTCCCAGAGCCTAGATTTCCTTGATTTCAGCAGAACTCAACCAGGACTGATGAAGGAACGTCCAGGCTGATGGATCATGTCGACAACAACGAAACAAGACTTTGGGCAACACGTTCTTCCTCGTAACGATGTCAGACTTTGCCAAAACAGTCCATTCACCAACGAGAAACACCACAAACAAAAGAAAAAACAGCCCTGAAGTGGACCGAGTGTGGGGCGGATTTGTTTTTTTAACGCACATCTAACTTTATTTATCAAACGTGCAGCATTCTTCCAGATTGCATTCAAGTTATCCTTTAGATCAGGGCTGTTCAACTTCAGGCCCGAGGGCCAAATCAGGCCCGCCGAGGGACATGATCCGGCCCTCAACATCTGCAAAAAATATACAAAATAATCTATCTCTTGTTGTTGGTTTAGTCCTGGTTTAGACCTGATTTAGAACCGTTTTAGAACTGTTCTAGTCCTGGCTCAAACCTGGTCCAGACCAAGTTTAATCCTGGTTTAGACCTGATTTGGACCTGGTTCAGTCCTGGTTTAGTCCTGGTGTTTAGACCTGGTTTAGACCTGATTCAGTCCTGGTTTAGACCTGGTTTAGACCTGGTTTAGACCTGGTTTGGACCTGGTTTAGACCTTATTTGGACCTGGTTTAGCCCTGGTTTTGACCTGGTTTAGACCTGGTTTAGACCTGGTTTGGACCTGGTTTAGACCTGGTTTAGACCTGGTTTGGACCTGGTTTGGACCTGGTTGAGCCCTAGTTTAGACCTGGTTTGGACCTGGTTTAGACCTGGTTTGTACCTGGTTTAAACCTGGTTTGGACCTGGTTTAGACCTGGTTTAGCCCTGGTTTGGACCTGGTTTAGCCCTGGTTTGGACCTGGTTTGGACCTGGTTTGGACCTGGTTTAGACCTGGTTTGGACCTGGTTTAGACCTGGTTTGGACCTGGTTTAGACCTGGTTTAGCCCTGGTTTGGACCTGGTTTAGCCCTGGTTTGGACCTGGTTTGGACCTGGTTTGGACCTGGTTTAGACCTGGTTTGGACCTGGTTTGGACCTGGTTTGGACCTGGTTTAGACCTGGTTTGGACCTGGTTTAGCCCTGGTTTAGCCCTGGTTTGGACCTGGTTTGGACCTGGTTTAGACCCAGTTTAGTCCAGGTTTAGTCCTGGTTCAGTTTTGCAGATGTTGTCAAAGTCTTTCATCTTATTTCTGAAGTGTTGGACATATTTCTGGTCCAAATGACAAAACCGTAAAATCTGGCTCTCGGTGAAATAAAGTTGAATGGCCCTGCTTTAGTTTGAAGGTGGGACAGTTGTAATTCCATTTTATTTTGTTGTGTTGAAATATCCTGTTTATGATTTTTTTTTTTTTTGCTAATCGTATCATATGTTCTAGTTTGTTGAACCTGGAGGAGACCCTTGTCACTCAGGCTTTGTTTGGTCTTCATTCAAAGCCGGACGAAATGCCTTACAAAGAAGCCTCCCGTCCCACGAGTCAAATGGTAGTTTTGCTCCATAATATTTCACGGACATGTGTTTGGGTCTTTGTACGGCTCCCGGCGTTTCTCTCACTTTTGTCGTTCTAGTTTTTGTCACATTCATGTCGTTAGCATTGTGTTTTAATGAAAATGTCGTGGGTGCACAGTTCAAAATCATGATGTGAATTTAAACAAAGCACAAATATCGGTTTGTTTGTCCTTCAATAAACGCATCTTAATTTCAAGTATGTTTATTTCATCTTTCATTTTAACCCGTAAAGTCACGCTAAGGGCCAGAGTTTATGTTCTGGCTGCACTGGGAAACTTTGAGGGTTATGTTTTTAGGAGGATTAGAGCGAATCTATGAAGAGCACAGACACAGGGAGAACATGCAAACTCCACACAGAAAGGTTATTTATACTGACAGAAAAGATTCTGAACTTTGTGCCAGGTTTAGTTTCATGTATGGGCCGACAAATTATTGAGATATGAACCACAAACCAGGTCAACAAATCAACTACACAGTGAACTTGAGCAGAACCTGACCTCTGACCTCCACCTGCATCAGCAAACTCAAAAGTAAGGTACGACTATTACAGCCTCAGGATATAGGAGTAATATAATGGTCTTTTACAAACCATTTTCATTGCATTCAAAGCATTTCAAGTTTATAAGCAATTATTACCATTCTTTGAACATTATTACAAAACACTGTGTGTTCAATTTTAAAACTTTTGACAATGAAAGGCTTTTGTTTTCTGGAGATTTCTCAAACAAAGATTAAACTACAAGTTCATAAAGGTGCAGACCCCAAAACACATCTATTTAACCACTGTGATCAAACTTTTACTTTGTGAAGAAACAGCGCTCAACTCACCATGTCCTGATCTCACTCAGCAGCTACAGCAGGCTAAAGATTGTTTTTTGTCAAAGAATTTCTTATTTTACAATATTGAAAATAAATAAATATAACATTTTAGTCATTCGTTTTTTTCTCGTAGATCTTCGTTATTTTATTTATTTATTTATTTTTAGATGTTTTGCTCATGTTTCCTCCGCTGGCCTCGCTGTGACGTCACGGCCGTACGTGGCTGCGTCCGTGTTTGGCTCGTGCGTGACAGAGACGCACAGACGCACAGACGCACGGCAGGTGAGTCAATAACGGGCTAATTTACCGTTTATAGTGAAATCCTGACATGTGCGCGCGGGACGCGGCAGTGCGCGCAGACACGCGTGTTTTACGGTGTTTATCACGGCGTGACCCGAGCGTGACGCGGCGGTTCTGTCCCCGGAGCTGATGCTGCAGTGAGGCCGAGCTCAGGCACATCTGCAGCGGCTGCGCTACAGACAAGGGTCGGTTCTCAGGCTCCGGAGGAGACACGGACCTGCTGCAGAGACACGGACCTGCTGCAGAGACACGAACCCTGCACCTGCTGCAGAGACACGGACCCTGCACCTGCTGCAGAGAGGGTTTCACCTCGAGTGAATCCTCTGTGATCAGGATGGTCCACATTTATGAACGGGAGGCAGTGATGTGTAAACCGTTACACATTCACTGACATTAGAGCTAATCATGAGACTAAGTCTTTAAAATTAGGGAAAAAAAGATTAATTATGAGGCTAGAAATATCAGTTTGCTTTTCTGTTGCAAAGGTTTGACTAATGACTTTGATAATTGTATCATGTCGTGTCATAAATGTTTGTTTATGACGAGGAAGGACAGGATTCACTCATGTTTATTCTGTTTGTATAAAGTCAGATGCATCAGGACATGTAGCCTACATACTGGTCATTTTTTTATAGTTGACAAAAATAAGTGTATTGTTTAGTTTCAGTTCATTCATTAAAGGAGGCAGATTGTGACAGAGGTGAGTCAAGTCCTTGAAAGTCTCAAGAACTTCCTTTGACTTGAGTCCTATGTTTAAAGTCCTTTCAAGTCTTGATACCAAAAGACTGGATACGGCTCATATTTTGTCAGTTTATTGTTTTGTTTTTTTGTAGTCAAAAGGTCAACGCAAATCAATTGTTTAAATACAGAACAGGGTTTTCTAAGGATGGAAATTTGTGTTAATTAAAACCCGTTTTTTCTTACTTTTTCTTTCTGTCATATATAGGTTTTAATTTTTTTAAACATTTGGCCTCAAGGCCGGACGCTAACGCACAACGTTGAGGCCGTAACAACCACAAAAGCAATGCCTCAAAGCCTCGTTTCTCACAGAAGTGCTCTTCTGACCTGAAAACCGCTCCAATTGCTGCTGTGTCTGGGAAAAAAAAGTCTACTTGGCGATTCATGCACCTCCCCTGGACCCAAACTGGTCCTGAACCACACCTGAGCCTTTAGGTACAAACCCAGCCTGGACCACCAGCGAGCACAGCAGATATTTTTAAATGTACTTCACTTCTTCTTCACTTCTTCTTCACTTCTGCGCCTGGTCTTGACGCTCGTGTTGTTTTTGTCTCTGGGTGCGTGTGTCCAGGATGCGTTCTCTGTCGGAGCAGCTGCAGCAGATGCGCACACAGACGGAGGTGTGCCTGTACTCCGGCGAGCGGCAGGTGGAGGTGTGGGCGGGTGTCATGGCCATGGCCAACCTGCCCCTGCCGCCCGGGTCCAAGTATCACCACATCAACGCCGAGACGCTGGTGATCGAGAACAGCGCCGGGAGCAACCGCAAAGAGGTGACTGAGCCAGGACCATCGTCCATAGAACTGTGACATAGAACAGGTTATAACGATAGCTGGACTCTGCTTTTGAAACGGAGACGTTTTGACTGCCGTAAGTCATTTTAAATCAGACTGTGTTGTAAAACAGTAAAAAAGATGAACAGGTTTAGTGCACAACGTCATGTTTTTTGACAGATGCAGATCAGCTTCGGACCAAAACATACATTTTGTGTCTTGGCAAACTAATGTGACCAACAGCGACTTATGTTCTGCTCACACACCTACTGTGAGAGCAGAGCTATTCACCGGCCCCTGCCCCGCCCACTTTTGCCTCTTTTTGCCAGAGATACAAACTACCTGCGTATTAGCTAACTAACTCTGTTCACACAAACGGCGAACAAAGAAAAAGTATCACCACTAAAAACATATCTAAAGTAGATTGATTTGTGTAAGAAGTTTATTGTACATGTGCAACCACAAGTTGGAACGCACAGACTTCCTGAGGCCTGAAAACAGCTTTTTAGTCCGTGTAGAACTTATTTTCTGTTGAGCTTGTCTGCTCCAGGTAAATTAATACAACGGAAACAAGATGGAGGCGCCCACCACGACTTTTGGAATAAGGTGAATAAGATCTCGTTTTCAGACGTCCTGGTCTGTGTCTCTAGCATAGACCGTACATATCAGTGGACCGCGTTAGCATGCTAGCCATCGCGTTCCAAACAGGAAGTATCCATGGAGGCTCCTGGCTCCATGAAGCCGAGCTGCCATTCACTTTCTATTGTGACACTGGTGCCCTTTACTCTGTAACTGTTTCTGTCAAACTCACATCTGGAACTAAAATGTCTGTTTTGACACACTCTACATGATCCTGGTGTTTTTTTCTCGTTGTTCATAAATCAAGTTATTAGCAATAATAACTGACCAATCAGGTGCTTCCTTTTCCAGGGGCCGTTTTGCTCGTGTTAGCAACAGGTTTGATTGACAGCCGCCGACGCTCCTCCTGCTCTCTCCGCTGCTCTGCTCCTCTGGACTCTCTGTTAACAACCTCTGCTCCTCTGATTGGTCCATGTTGCCACGATGACGCGACTCAGATTCCCAAATATGACGGCTGGCTCACAGCTCTCTGCTGCCACGATGGGCTTCATTTGGCTGGAGCCAAGCTCTGACTCCTCGTCCACTGTACCCTCTCCTGACTCTCTGACAGTCGTTTGACCCTCTGCTCCTCTGACTCTCTGCTCCTCTGACTCTCTGCTCCTCTGACTCTCTGCTCCTCTGACCCTCTGCTCCTCTGACTCTCTGCTCCTCTGACCCTCTGCTCCTCTGACTCTCTGCTCCTCTGACCCTCTGCTCCTCTGACTCTCTGCTCCTCTGACCCTCTGCTCCTCTGACTCTCTGCTCCTCCTCTGACCCTCTGCTCCTCTGACCCTCTGCTCCTCTGACTCTCTGCTCCTCCTTTGACCCTCTGCTCCTCTGACCCTCTGCTCCTCTGACTCTCTGCTCCTCTGACCCTCTGCTCCTCTGACCCTCTGCTCCTCTGACCCTCTGCTCCTCTGACCCTCTGCTCCTCTGACTCTCTGCTCCTCCTTTGACCCTCTGCTCCTCTGACCCTCTGCTCCTCTGACTCTCTGCTCCTCCTTTGACCCTCTGCTCCTCTGACCCTCTGCTCCTCTGACCCTCTGCTCTTCTGACTCTCTGCTCCTCCTTTGACCCTCTGCTCCTCTGACTCTCTGCTCCTCTGACACTCTGCTCCTCTGTCCCTCTGCTCCTCTGTCCCTCTGCTCCTCCTTTGAAGCTCTGCTCCTCTGTCCCTCTGCTCCTCTGACCCTCTGCTCCTCTGACTCTCTGCTCCTCTGACCCTCTGCTCCTCTGACACTCTGCTCCTCTGACACTCTGCTCCTCCTCTGACCCTCTGCTCCTCTGACCCTCTGCTCCTCTGACTCTCTGCTCCTCCTTTGACCCTCTGCTCCTCTGACTCTCTGCTCCTCTGACCCTCTGCTCCTCTGACCCTCTGCTCCTCTGACCCTCTGCTCCTCCTTTGACCCTCTGCTCCTCTGACCCTCTGCTCCTCTGACTCTCTGCTCCTCTGACTCTCCTCCTTTGACTCTCTGCTCCTCCTCTGACTCTCTGCTCCTCCTCTGACCCTCTGCTCCTCTGACCCTCTGCTCCTCTGACTCTCTGCTCCTCCTTTGACCCTCTGCTCCTCTGACTCTCTGCTCCTCTGACTCTCTGCTCCTCTGACTCTCTGCTCCTCTGACTCTCCTCCTTTGACTCTCTGCTCCTCCTCTGACTCTCTGCTCCTCCTCTGCCTCTGCTCCTCTGACTCCTCCTCCTCTTTTCTCTCCAGACGTTGGCGTCCCTCCAGCGCTTGTCCACTGCTCTGAACATTCTGGAGAAATACGGCTGTAACCTGACCAACCCGAACAGACCCAAGTTCTGGAGAACCGTGAAGCACAACAACCCGGTGTTCAGAGCCACCGTGGACGCCATCCAGGTGAGTGCGAGGGGCAGGTCCCACCGCCACGTCTGCTCCATCAAACCAAGCACCGCCCCTCGTTTACGTGACGTGAGGTGTTATCAGACGAAATTAAGGACGGCCCGATACGCGTTTTCTCAGGATGTAACAAACTGTCTGGTATTTAAATCTTTGTGAAAATAAAACTGAATTTTTTGGCGTTTTTAACCATCCCAGTGGCCCACGCTCTACTGACTGACTGGGCGCTCTAAAGTCCTGTGTTAAGCCTGTAGTTGTGGTGTGATCCTGGACCATTCCTTTCCTTCCTTTCCTTTTCCTTTAATCCAGACATGTCCAAACTAAGGCCCGCGGGCCAAATGCGGCCCTCAGACCAATTTTTCTTGGCCCTTAGCCTTCCTGGTGAATTGGCCCACATTGTCCTGAGAAGCTCCTGAGAAGGGGTGCACGGTGGCAGAGCGGCTAGAGCTTCTGCCTCTCAATAAGGAGATCGTGGGTTCGAATCCCGGACCACCCTAACATTGTGGTTTCGAATTCCGAACCACCCCAACATCACCTGATCTCTCTGGGTGGAGTCTGCATGTCCTCCCCGTGTTACCGTGGGTTCTCTCCGGGTTCTCTGGCTCCTCCCACCGTCCAAAGACATGACTGTGTAGGTTAATTGAGAACTCTAAATTGTCCCGAGTGAATGAATGTGAGAGTGAATGGTTGTCTGTCCATGTCTCTGTCTCTGTGTCAGCCCTGTGAGGAGTTGTCCACTGTCCAGGGTGTACCCCGCCTAAGGCCCAAAGTCACTGGGATAGGCTCCAGTCACCCACGACCCCTAACGGGAATAAGCGGTAGAAAATGAATGAATGAATGAATGTCCTGAGAAGTTATTTTCTACAATTCTAACCTAAAATACGAACATTTTAGTGCGATACAGACTTGATATTAAGGCACTGAGACTGAATGTAGATGTGGTGGTGCTTAAAACATCAGATAAATGCAGCTTTTTTTAACGTTTCATGATTGATTTGTGGCCCTCCGCTTGGTCTATATTTCAATATGTGGCCCTCGATGGAAAAAGTTTGGACACCCCTGCTTTAATTTGACGAACAGATTAGTTCTGTTGTAAAGACTAGGGGTCTCATTTATACAATTTAACGTGGAATTTGTGCTAAAAAATACGTAAGGATTTAACACAAACTTCCGCCCTCTAAGATGCTGAGCTCTCATGCTTGTCTCTCTGGGCTTTTATCGTTTTCTGTCATGTCTCCAAAAGCCCCAGTGCACAATGTTCACTGTTTTTGGACGGAACCGCTAATTTTCTCGTCAAGTGGTCTTTTGATGGATCACAAATTCACGCTGAAAGTCACGTACGCAACATTTTTGTACCTACGAACCTATAAATAAGACCCCAGTGTTTCAGGTCGTTCTCTCTCATTTATCTTTGGTGTTTCAGGTCGCTCTCTCTCTCTCATATGTTGTCCTGTCTGGTGTTTCAGGTCGCTCTCTCTCATTTATCTTTGGTGTTTCAGGTCGCTCTCTCTCATTTATCTTTGGTGTTTCAGGTCGCTCTCTCTCTCTTATATGTTGTCCTGTGTGGTGTTTCAGGTCGCTCTCTCTCATTTATCTTTGGTGTTTCAGGTCGCTCTCTCTCATTTATCTTTGGTGTTTCAGGTCGCTCTCTCTCATTCATCTTTGGTGTTTCAGGTCGCTCTCTCTCATTTATCTTTGGTGTTTCAGGTCGCTCTCTCTCATATATTGTCCTGTGTGGTGTTTCAGGTCGCTCTCTCTCATTTATCTTTGGTGTTTCAGGTCGCTCTCTCTCATTTATCTTTGGTGTTTCAGGTCGCTCTCTCTCATTTATCTTTGGTGTTTCAGGTCGCTCTCTCTCATATTCTGTCCTGTCTGGTGTTTCAGGTCACTCTCTCTCATATTCTGTCCTGTCTGGTGTTTCAGGTCGCTCTCTCTCATATTCTGTCCTGTCTGGTGTTTCAGGTCGCTGTCTCTCATATATTTGTGGTGTTTCAGGTCGCTCTCTCTAATATTCTGTCCTGTGTGGTGTTTCAGGTCGCTGTCTCTCATATATTTGTGGTGTTTCAGGGCGGTCGTGGGGTGCTCTCGCTCTACGGTTACTCGCTGCAGGAGCCGGACGGACTCAGTTTCCCAGAGAACATCCTGACTCCGGACGTGGGGCGAGTGGCGGCCGTCACTCTGGAGGTGATGAGCCTCAGGATGGAGATCGAGATGATCATCAAGGTGAGAGTCGCTCGACACCACAGACACATTCTACTCACAAGATCAGATTTGACTAAAGGTTTGACACACGCTGCAGAAGAATGTGTCATTTGTACTCAAGGACAAAAGAAAATGTACCTACAGCTGCTTCAGAATAAGTTTGGATATTCAGCCGTCAGATGAGCATAATCTTGTAAATTGTTTTCAACTATTTTTCTTTTAATCTTTTCTACAGGAGGCTCATCCACATCCAGAGTTTTATGAAAGAATTATTCCTACTCTCAGACACAAGGTAAATATTTTTAAAGAAGACAAATTATATTTTTTGGGGGGTATTTAGTATTATTTCCATTTTCCATTTATTTATTCATTTCATTCATAGCAACAAAATAAAACAAACACATCTTGAACAGAGATGATGAATGAAAGGACACAGAAAGAAGCAAAAGCTTATAATATCTGCCCCTTATCAACAGAAATCGTACACTTCCAGTGCGATGCGTTGCAAACAATAAACAAACAAACAAAAAAAGAAAGGTTTTCTGCTACATAACACAAAAAAAGACTTAGGATGTCCTGCTACACAACATTTTTGTATTTTCCCACTAACTATTTTTTCACACTTTTCTTAAAGATATTGATGGACTTGGAGGTTTTAATTTTGCACTCCAGGTTGTTCCACAGACTGACTCCTTGAATTGAAATACATCTTTCCTTTGGTTTTGTTCTAAACTGTGGCTTAGTCAAAAGTTAAGTTCCTCTTAAATGATATCTACTTTCTCTCTTTTTGAATCGTTTTTGCAGTCTATCTGGTAATAGCTCTTGATGAGCTTTATACATGGTTTTGAGGAGGTTATATTCTACCAATTCATTGAATTTTAATGTTTCTAATTGTATAAATATTGGATTTGTGTGCGCTCTGTAACCACTCCCACTGATAACACGAAGAGCTCTTTTCTGTAAAAGGAAAATTGGTTCAATGTAGGTTTTGCAAGCACTTCCCCACACTTCAACACAGTACACAGTCAAATATGGAACAATCAAAGATGTATACAATAGAAACATTGCGTCTTTGTTGAGAGAGTCTTTCACCTTGTGTAGGACAGCAATGGTATTAAAATCTATCAAATGTAGATCATGATTTTACAACAGAAAACAGACATTTTCTGAACACCCAATGCAGGACAATACAGGAGTACTCAAACAAGCACGAATCATATACAACTTAAACTAAGTTAATGTTGAGGAAACAGTGTTTATTAAAAGCTCATAAAAGGTAGTTTAGCTTAAAATGTCTTTTTTAAACCATCATGTGGCGTTCACTGACCTACTCAGAGTGTTTGTGTCTTGTCCAGGATGTGGGTCTGAACACTGACGTCGTGGGCTCTCAGTTCTCGGCTCATTCGTCTGGACACAGTAAATCTCTGGGGTTTCCCTCCAAACACCACTCCTCCAGGGGCCCCTCCCACACAGGAGCCGACAGGGGCCCCAAGTCCATACAGCCCAAACACCCAGGTACAGCTCCTGATGTCACTCCCTACACAAACCTGCACGCTTTATCAGACAGAGCCTCATTCACAGATTCAGACTCAGCTCAGGACTTCCTCCTCACCGCGGGACACTCTGGCATCAGGGAAAAGAAAAACTCCAGTATAATTAGATTTCTGTACAAAAAAAAGATCAAATCTGTGTGTTATACATGTGTTATTCCAAATGTATTCCTCACTTCTCTTATGCGTTTTTAGCATCCTAATTATTCACTAACTTTATTAACATTTGTTAAAGGTCCCATAACATGCAAAATGGACTTTTCAGAGGTTTTAACCTTCCTCCAGTGCTATTTGGGCCTCGTATGTTGTGCCCAAAGTGTTTTTTTGATTGATTCCCTCATGTTTTCGCTAGAGAACTGTCTTTTCCGTCCCCCTCGGCTGAGCAGCAGACGGGGGCTCCTCACTAAGATGACGCGGCTTCACTAAGATGACGCGGTGTTTAAGCCACGCCTCCAGGAAGAGCGCAGCCGCAAGAATAAAAACAGCTAATGCTAATGCTACACAGTAATTACACGATGGATACGACAGATCGAAGAGTTAGCTTGTTATTTACCAAACGGCAACATCCGCCGCCGAGGCCCTGGAGCACGCCAAACTCCAGGTCAGATCCAGGACGAGGACTCAGCACGACGCACCGGCCAGGACGAAAATGTTTATTCAGTGTTTGTGTATCGCTGTTTACCGGAGCACACGGGCGCGATGCACCATCTCCGCCTAGGCTTCGCACGGGTTATGGGGGGGAGGCCCATGAGTTGGGCGGGGAGGCAGCCTGCTCTCTGTTCGGGATCAGATCTCAGAGTGAGCCGTTTGCTTTTGCACGGCGGGGCGCCAGTCCAAGAAATGGGTGTCTTTTGTAAACTGTTATGTTATGGATATTACACAACGAGAAAATGTATCAACAAAGCCCTTAGAATAGACTGTGTAAAGGGGAAAAGAGCAGAATATGGGACCTTTAATTTACGGTCACGGTAAAGCTAGCAACAAATTCTTCCTGCTTCTTCCTTCTTCTTCCTGTTTTTCGAAAAAATTCTCTATTCTTATGCACATGTCACACAGTGGTCTCATTTTGACACTATTACAGTATATCCGTACTGGAGCAAAACTACTTTTATTGGAACAAAATTGGGTATGGCCTGTTTAAGAGTGGTTTATCCATAATCACGGGTTGACAGTGCTTTGTTATAACAGCTCCTCATCTGCTTTTTTTCCCACTCGCCCATTGCATTGTGTGACTGTGTTTATCTTCTCCGCCTCCAGAGAACTGCTCCATCTGTGGGATCTTCCGTATCTCCGTGCACTGCGTGACCTGCCTCCAGGGCCTGTGCTCCGAGTGCGACAAGCTGTACCACAACGGAGCCGAGCGAGCCGGGCATCAGCGCACCAAAGTCACCTCCACACTGCCCCCCGGAGCCAAGACCAGGAAGCACAGGTCTGTATCACCTCCACACTGCCCCCCAGAGCCAAGACCAGGAAGCACAGGTCTGTATCACCTCCGCACTGCCCCCCAGAGCCAAGACCAGGAAGCACAGGTCTGTATCACCTCCGCACTGCCCCCCAGAGCTAAGACCAGGAAGCACAGGTCTGTATCACCTCCACACTGCCCCCCAGAGCCAAGACCAGGAAGCACAGGTCTGTATCACCTCCACACTGCCCCCCAGAGCCAAGACCAGGAAGCACAGGTCTGTATCACCTCCACACTGCCCCCCAGAGCTAAGACCAGGAAGCACAGGTCTGTATCACCTCCACACTGCCCCCCGGAGCTAAAACCAGGAAGCACAGGTCTGTATCACCTCCGCACTGCCCCCCAGAGCTAAAACCAGGAAGCACAGGTCTGTATCACCTCCACACTGCCCCCCAGAGCAGGAAGCACAGGTCTGTATCACCTCCGCACTGCCCCCCAGAGCAGGAAGCACAGGTCTGTATCACCTCCACACTGCCCCCCGGAGCCAAGACCAGGAAGCACAGGTCTGTATCACCTCCACACTGCCCCCCGGAGCTAAAACCAGGAAGCACAGGTCTGTATCACCTCCACACTGCCCCCCAGAGCCAAGACCAGGAAGCACCAAAGTCACCTCATAGAACTATTCCGCCCCGCCCACTTTTGCCTTTTTTTGCCACAGATACGCACTTTTGTTGTAAACGCACTTCTGTTTGACGAGAACTCCATTAAAGCTAATGACGAACGAGGGAAAAGTCTGACGCTAAAATGTTACATAAAGTAGATTGATTTGTGTAAAATGTTCAATGAACACGAGCAACAACAAGTCACAACGCAACGATTTCCTGGTCAGTCTGAAAACGTCTTTTTAGTCGAGTAGAACTTGTTTTCTGTTGAGCTCGTCTGCTCCATGTAACTAATACAACAGAAACAAGACGGCGGCGCGTACAGCAACTTCAGGAATAATTAAACTTGGGAAATGAATTCAAAATGGCGCCCTATTTTTCCCTGTCGTGAAGCCAAAAAAAAAAAAAAAAAAAGAAAATTTCGCGTCACTTCCTGATACGGAGGCGGCCATCTTTGCTTTAGGGGCATCACGTGACGACAATCCCCCATGATGCTTTGAGCGACAGGAGAGATCACGCTGCTGCAAGTTTTTGTGTTAACATTAGCTTGTGTGATTGTAATTGTATTCTTCATATTAGACCAAATGTGAAAACGTCTGAAATGAAATAAAACACAACTTCTGTTTCTATCGTCGATGCGCTCGTTCACACGACTCGCACGTGTTTACCGTGACGTCACTTACTATATTAATCATTTCTGTGACTTTAGAAACAGTTAAATAGACCATTTCCCTCTATTTTATTTAAATACTGAAAATAATAAAGTATTGTCTGCGATTATAACATGCAAAAAGGGCTGGGCCGAAGAGGCTGCAGTACCGCGCACGGTCACTAATCAATCTGGAAACAATTAATTTAATACATCCATGAGTCACACTGCCCCCTGGAGCCATGACCAGGAAGCACAGGCCTGTATCAGTGCACAGTCCTCAACGATTAGCTCTGGATTACACCAACTTTGCCCCCTAGAGGCAAGAAACAGAATCACAACTTTTCTCAGTTGAATTAAACCTGCATTTCAATCTACTACTTTCATTATATTTCCTTCTCCAATCCAACTTTATTTGTATAGCACATTTTATAAATAAGATAGTGAGCCGGAATATATTTCAAACAACTTAAACTTGGTGTAATAAAATGAGTCAGAACAACTAAAAAAAAAAAACATCAAGGGTTAGAAAAGCAATGCACTGGATGAATAAAAATAAAATAGATAAAAAAAAAAAATTATTATTATTAAAATCCAATGAAAAGGATTGAATTATCTTTTTTTATTTTTTATCTATTTTATTTTTGTCCTGGTGTTTGTTGTATCTTTATTCATCCGGTGCATTGCTTTTCTAACCCTTGATGTTATTTATTTTTATTGTTCTGACTCATTTCATGCTGTATTTCCCTCCACTGTTTTGTAAAACTCTGACCTTGTGCGTGTGAAAAGCGAGGCGTTCATAATCTTCCAACTCTTTCTTCTGGTTTGTGTTTCTCTGGGTTTCGCAGCAGCTCGTCGTCGTGGAAGTGCGTGCTCTGCTCCAGGACGAACTCGAGCCACGACGTCCTGTGCGAGGAGTGCGAGAGCCCCCGACGAGGCCTCAGCTCTGGGGGCGGAGCGGAGGAGAAGCCGCCCTCCTCCATCACCGGTCTGCGCTCCACACTCAAACATGAAACACTGTCGTTGTCTGAGGTTAAAGGGCCTGTGGCGGGTCGGACACTCATTTGACAAAAATGCAGTTAAGATAAATATGTTTCAAATTGTGTTAAAAAACTTCGCACATTTCATCGCGGTTTAGCAATTTTTTAGGTTTTTTGTCTTACTTCCTGGTTGTAAATGATGACGTCACACTAGGAAATTACCATAGCAACCACACTGTACACGGGGCTGAAACTCATCTGATGTCACAGATTTGTTAATTTGACAAATAAAAATACACGTGAACACCTTTATTTTGTTGAACTCATGTGTAAAGGATCAAAAATAGTAATTTATTTTGTGTACATTTTGCGTAACCTTTGTCTCCTCAGTGTGATGTCATCAGTTTGTTTACTTCCTGTAATTTTGAACAGATTTGTCAACTTTTCTCCACAAATAGCTGCTTGATTGGCGTAAAACTATAATTTATATTTACAACAGGTATTAATGCACCGAATAAAGTCAAAATTAGAAAATCTTGAAAACCTGTCATACGCACTTTAAAGTCCACATGACGGGGGCTCATGTTTGTCTGATTATGACCCAGTTTGGTGGGAGGGCACCTGTGGTAAATATTTATCATGGTTTTACATCCGCGAAGTTGCAGTTTGTGGAGAACTTTTGATAAATTAAAGGTTGAAATGACAGGTGTCCCTCTGTGATGTCATCAAAAAGCGACGCACCGTTGAAAATACAGAGACAATTTGCAGCAACTGACACATTTTTCTGACACTTTAAGCCGTCGTTCAACAAAATAAAGTGTTATCAGGTTATTATTATTTGTCAAATCATAATGTAATTCGTAATGTATGTTGACGTTGGCCCTTGTTTACAGTCTGGTTGCTATGGTAACAGTTGTGGAATCACCTTTAACGTCACATTTGTGCTCGTGTTCAACCAGGAAGTGACATTATAAACTTTACACAAACTGTCAAACTGGAGACAAATTGGCAAAATGTGTCGTTAAATTTACGTTTTAGTGACTTTATAGACTTTAATAAAATACAGTTGTAGTAATTGTCATTCATAGAGGAGACTATAGTGGCCCTCCATAGTTTAAAAACAGGCTCAACGGAAATTTGGTGACACAAATTATACTTTCTGTTTGTGATACTGTCATAAACAGTAGATGTAACGATGTTTAAGGCAAGACACTGCAGGCAAAACTCTTTTTTTCTTCTTTTATTCTTGGCTTTCATGTCCAATCTGCTCCTAAAGATGTTTGATTCTTCCATTGAATTCACTTCATCCATAGATTTCTCTGGGACACTGTAACTTCAAAGGCCGTTTTCTCTCTAACTCGGGCTGCTCTCTTTGCCTCAGAGTGGCAGTGTAAGAGCTGCACGATGGTGAACGCCGCCAGCAGCGTGTTGTGCGAGGTGTGTGAGCGCCCCCGTCTGGCCACCCGTCCTCCCGTCACTCTGTCCCACCCGCCCATCACGCCGCCCCGCCCCCCCGCGCCGGTGCTGGGGATGCCCGGGGACCCAGACAGCCAGGTACCTCCTCCTCCTCATCATCGTCATCATCATCATCATCACAGCCGTCACACAGGTTCAGTCGGAGCAGCGCCGTCTGATGAGCTTTGAGTTTAAAAAAGGGTTTTAATATAGACCCTTTAAAATGTGACGTCATCAAAATTCCAGAACGGAGGAGACTATCTCACTAAATTCTATGGTTTGAAGTGTTTATGTTGGAAAAAAGCAACACATTTGTATTTCCAGAGTAGAAAGGTCACTTAGTTTGATTTTCTGTAACAAACGATGGACAGAATACAATTTTCTAGCCTTAAAATTGTATTTTAGCTTCAAAAGAATCTAATTTATGGAATAGTATCTAATATATCTCTATTATTTCTTATTTCTATACATTTTTCCAGTAAAACCCATAAATCTGGATTGTTCAGCGCTGGTCTGTAATGATTTATTTAGTACCAGTAACAGGCCCCTCCCTCTGTCCTGCAGTGGGTGTGTCAGTTCTGCACGTACCTGAACTATTCCCCGGCCACGGTGTGCGAGATGTGTGACCTGCCCCGCCCCGAGCCGCCGCCCCTCAACCGCCGCCCGCCGTCCCCCGTGAGGCGAGTCCCCGCGCTGTCCATCAAGTCCAAGGACCCGACGCCCGAGAGCCAAGAGACGAGACGGCAGAGGCTCCTGAAGGACGAGGGGCTCAAGCTCATCCAGCTCATCCGGGTGAGACCATAGACCGCACATATCGATGGACTATGGGATTGTGATGTCTCCCGTAGCGTTCGGCTCCAGCCAAATGAAGCCCATCGTGGCTAGCAGTTATAGCGGCTAAAGTGGAGCCAGACTCCATATTTGGAAATCCGAGTGCGTATCATGGCAACTACACGGACCAATCAGGAGCGAGGTTGCTAACGGTATCCGCCCCTCGGCGAGAGGAGACGGCGGCAACGTGCGGCGCTAGCTGTCAATCAAACCTGTTGCTAACACGAGCGAAACCGACCCCTGGAAAAGGAAGCACCTGATTGGTCAGTTATTATTGCTAATAACTTGATTTATGAACAACCAACGAGAAAAAAACACCAGATTCATGTAGAGTGTGTCAAAACGTATATTTTAGTTCCAGATGTGAGTTTGACCAAAACAGTTACAGAGTAAAGGCTCCAGTGTCACAGAAAGTGAATGGCAGCTCGGCTTTATGGAGCAGGAGCCTCCATAGCTGCTTCCTGTTTGGAACCCGGCGGCTAGCATGCTAACGCGGTCCAGTGATATGTACGGTCTATGGGTGAGACGCATGGAGTTGGGGTCACCGAGGGGTCACCGAGGGCAGATATTATGCGAGGGGGGAATTTTTGAGTTTTTAACCCTGTTCTAACAATGTTCCATCATCAAAAACACACCTGGAGCTGCCTTTAGCTTCATTCACGCTAGTTTGAGGAATCCTGGTTAGAAAATTCTCTCCCTCTGACCGTCAAAAACACTCCCTTCCTCGATTTTAGACGTCACTCATCTGAGAATCGGCTGTTTTAAGTTCTTGAGGCGAGACGCTACAGGTGAACAGGAAAAAATCTTAAATTAAAGATACTAATTGTAAACTTCTCCTGTAGTTTACTCACATAAATGTAAGAAAAAATGTATCACAGCTTTTTCATCATGTCATGTTTTCAGTTAGAAATAAGGCATAGGGTTAGTGTGTAAAAACAGCCAAAATTACACGTTTGTGACATTAAAATCTGAAAAATGGACAGAACCAAATTTACATTTCTTGCTTCATTTTGTAACATATTAGTCACAAAAAATGTACAGTGGGGATTTTGGATTTCTTATTTAGTTTTTGAGTAAACTAGATTGGACTGAAAATGGTCCTAAAAATTCAAATTTCGCGTTTTTTCGCATTTTGTTTTACTAAAAACTTTAATAAATCAGTTTTAGAATTAGATATTAAAAAAATCTTGTGTTCATTGTGTCAGAATCTTGTCCAGATTGTACAGTTTGGTGTGGGATTTACTTTAAGGCTGATCTTTATGTCTCGAGGGAGAAAAATGCGGACAGAGAACAATATGTGTGGCATTTTAAGGAAAATCAATCTGAATTATATTATTGTATATCAAAATGGAAAAAAAGATTAACAATTTTCATTAATGTTACACTGTTTATGTAAATATTCTCTTTCTAGAAGTCTTCACTGTTATTCAACCTTTATTTAGTTAATAATGTATTAAAAGGTCTCTGTACAATAGAAATAGAAAGCTGTATCCTTTAGTCGTTTAGTCGATTAATCGGTTGATGGTGTCCTCGCCGACCATCATGAATTCCTGTGTAATTGTGGTCTTTTGAGTGCAGTTTGGGTCAGATACAAAGAGATACTTCATAGTTTTTATATTTTTTCCGTGCACCCTTTTAGTCGTCAAATCGGTCGATGGGGCAGGTCTTCAGTCCAGCCCTAGTCATTGACTGTCGACTGCTGAAATAATTGCATGGTGGAGGTTTTGTTACGTCGTTCTGTGAAACTCTGATTGGATCCGGACTCTTCACCTAAACACTCACTCCGTGCACCTTCTCGAGCCACAGTTGGTTCTTTTCTGGAGTCATCTGAAGGTTGTGTTCCTCAGGAGGGAGAGAAGAAAGGCATCAGCCCCGAGGAGGTCTACACCAGCCTCAAAGTGTCCCAGGACCCTCAGCCCTGGAGGTGGATGAAGTCCGACCTGCCCCGAGTCCTGGCCCAGATCCAAGCCCTGGTCTCCACGGCGACGGTTCAGGACAAGAACAGGAGCAACGCACAGCACAACGTGAGCGCCACCTTCAGCTGTGGATGGAATTATTATTAATTATGGAATTATAACGGGAGAAAAGGGAAAGGTGGCATTTTAGGAGTGTCAAAAGTGAATACTGTGAAATAGTTATTTGTTTGTAATTTGTTTGTTTAGGATTCGAACAAAGAGAGAGCGAGTGTTCAGAGCGAGAGAGGGATCCAGATCTCTAAAGCCGAGGCGAAGCAGGCCTGGCTGTCAGCAGGGGGCGACATTCAGCGAGCGGCCACACAAGCTCTGAGGGACCGACAGGCGAAGGTACAACATGAGCCCGAGACCCATGAACTGTGCTGGGAAGTGACTCTGAACCTAGTACGATAGTCGGTGTAAGCCCTCGTTCATCCAGGAGCGTTCCATCGTAGAAAAGGTTTCAAAGGTCGCCATGAAAACTCTGGGAGGAGTCCCTGATAATGGCCTGTCTTTGTAAAACTATTTGTTTGCCTTGTTTAGTTTCACCTCAAACTAATCTATTGTGATCATGTCAGTCCTGTGAATGGTCCTCTTGTTCGCTGTAGCTCCTCGTCCCTGATGAGGCTCTGATCAGGATGTGACTGGTCCATTGATTCAGACCAGGTGCTGGTGCTGTCATTAATCTTTGCTGTACTTAGTGAACATTACTTGTTGAACATGTTGAATTAAATGTAAATGACATTATTACTTGGGGATGAGTTGTTTCAGCTGGCTGATTTATCGTCAACAGCACAAATGGGAAGTACCTTTGAGGCGTTTATCTGCAGCAGAAGTCCTGTCTATGAGTTTTCACTTTCAGCACATTCAGAGCTCCTTGTTTCGGCTCTTGTCCTGCAGAGGAAGGTTGCATTCTCCTGTTTTTGTTGTTACAAGTAACTAACAGTGTATGTTTTTAGTCCCTGTGATTTAATTGAAGTATTTTCACAGTAATGCATTTCACTTTAGTAACGTATGAACATAATACTGGTCCGTGTTGAGTGTATCTCAGTCTTTGGTTTATGTCCCTCGTGTCTGAGATGATGTGACCCTCTCTCTCTGATTCAGGTGGACGAGCTGAGCTCCTTGGGCTTCTCTGACGTCTCTCAGGTAAATGTTTTCAGTCTGGTGCTTCTTCTCTTTAACACATCTTTAAGAAGAAAGAACAGTAAATGTCCAGGGTGAGAGTGGTCTGGCCTTTTATTGTTTTTGGTTCAGTGAAAACATCCACATGTAGGAAACACATAAAGCTTCAATAAGACTTCTCTGTCCTGCTCCTGCAGGTGCAGGACGTCCTGACGCAGACGGGGGGCCAGCTCAGGGGGGCTCTGGCCCTGCTGCAGAGGGCCATGCTGGAGCCTTTTCACGAACGCATCTGGAGCGACGAACCAGAGCCGCCTGTGGACGTGCACCAACCCGACAAAGACGTGAGGGCGTTATCTACTCCACAGCTTCAAACAGCTCAGAGCAGAGCGGGACAGAGCGAACTAAAGTGCATTTGACAGATCAACACCAGTTTGGTGGGAGGGCACCTGTGCTAAATATTTATCATAGTTTTATATCAGTCAAGTGTCAGTTTGTCATGACAGAGAGTGGAGCTGAGTTAAAACATAATCCCTTTGTGATGTCATCAGTAGGCAACGTACCATTGACAGTCATTCCCCAAATTGAGTCCATCATGCTAGTCGTTAGTTTATCTTTATTTTCATCATTTAAAACACCAGAAATTGTTAATAATGTCTTCTGTCAGTTGTTGCCTTAGTTAATCAGTTAAACAGAGTTTAAGAAAGTTTCATAGAGTTTAGTGGTAAAAACACGTAAAATCTCTGCCACAGTCACAAAAAACACCTTAAATCTTACACTAAAATCCGTTCTGCTCTGATCTGTTTGCTCGTGTTTATATATAGTTCATATTTAACTTAAAATATACTTGTTCAACCCATCATTTAGCAAAATAAAGCTGTTTTCAGGTATTATATACATATGTGCATGTACAATTCCTGACTGTAGGGTAATTTACGTTGCTTTTGTCCCTTGTTTACAGTCTGGTTGCTATGGTAACAGTTGTAGAATTACCTCTGTGTCATATTTGTGTCATGTTCAACCAGGAAGTGACATTATAAACTGTCAAACTGAGACAAACAGGACAAAATGTTTAGTAAAATCTTAAATATGATCTTGTTCACTACATTTTTTTAAAGTCTAACCTGTCACATGCACTTAAAGGAAATATCTAAGTTAGTTTAAGTCAATTAAAATAAATACTTGCTTAAACATGTCATACATTAGTCAGCTCCATGCAGCTCTTCTTCTTCTCCTCCTGCAGCGCATCTGTCGCCGCCTGCTGGCCGTGTACGACCTGCCGAGCTGGGGCCGCTGCGAGCTGGCCCTGTCCCTGCTCCTGGAGAACAGCGCCCCCTACGCTCTGGAGGACGTGGTGCAGGCCGTGAGGGAGTCGCACGACCGGGAGTTCATCAAGAGGGTCCTCGCCAAAGAGTGCCCCATCTGCCTGTCCGTGTTTCCCCACAGCAAGGCGAGCGAACTGCCATGTTTATCCGATTTTAACGCTTTACCGGCTAGGCATTTTTATTTTTTATTTTTTTGCAATTTGCGTGCTGCTGTAGGGTAATTTTTGGACTATTATGCTCTGTCATTCATACAACCCCACACTTCAAATTCCAACAGTATATTATGAAAAAGACAGTGTTCAATAAATCATAAAATAATCAAAAACCTTCCATATTTTTCACATATTTTCCCAAATGCTGAAATTCCAGTTCCGTTTCTCTTATAAATGACTAAAAGTTTCAGAAGGTTTTGTCAAATCAGATCAAAATTATTTGAAGTTTTTAAAAGTTGTACTTTGTGAGATACAGATTTTTTATGAATATTAAAGACGAACAAAAAAAAATAATAAATATAGCTGCAAGCAGCAATGATCGGCCCTCGCCCGCGCCGCCCTGCAACGCAAGAGCAATTTCTGCTGCAAAAACTGCTGCGTCATGTTTAGCGAAATTTGATCCAATATGGCCGACAATTGGTTGGGCGGACGGCGTTGCCGTAATAATATATTTTGCTTCTCTTGTCACTATCTACCTCTCTGCCAAATTTCATGATTCTACGCCATATTTTTGAATTTTGGAAATTGGAAATAGCCAGAATGTAGAGAGGCATGATTTTTAGAGGTGTGCAAATTTTCCTGACTTTTCGTCAATGTTCACTGGGTGAAAAATAGGGGGGTTGGTCACAAGAAGAAGAAAGAAAGAAAGAAAGAATAATATTTCGATGCAAAAACAATGTTTCCCCTTTTTTTTTACTTCACAAACTATACATTTTCGGAAAGCGCGCACACTTTCCTACGTTTTGGTATGGGTCCCTGGCAGACACTCTCGAGATTTTTGAGTGGGCTCCGCCCACTTTCTGTTATAGGCCCTAAATACAATAATAATGTTCAATTTTTACATTACATTGTTATATGCACGGAACGTACATGAGTTGGGGAACCTGGGGGACCTGGTTCAGACCTGGTCCAGATCTGGTTCAGTCCTGGTTTAGTCCTGGTCCAGTCCTGGTCCAGACCTGGTCCAGACCTGGTCCAGACCTGGTTCAGACCCTGTCTCTCCCTCAGATGCAGTCCCTGACCTCGTGCCAGTGCAGTGTGTGTTGCGGCTGTTTCCAGCAGCACTTCACGATTGCGGTTCGGGACAAACACATCCGGGACATGGTGTGTCCCGTCTGCTGGGAGCCGGACATCAACGACCCAGAGACCCTCAACAGCTACTTCTCCACCTTAGACATACAGGTGAGGACAGGGGCGGGCGGGGGTGGACAGGGGCGGACAGGGGCGGACAGGTGAGGACAGGTGAGGACAGGGGCGGTCACAGGTGAGGACAGGGGCGGACAGGGGGGGACAGGTGAGGACAGGGCGGACAAGTGAGGACAGGTGAGGACAGGTGAGGACAGGTGAGGACAGGTGAGGACAGGTGAGAACAGGGGCGGACAGGTGAGGACAGGTGAGGACAGAGGAGGACAGGGGCGGACAGGAGGGGACAGGTGAGGACAGGGGCGGACAGGTGAGGACAGGTGAGGACAGGTGAGGACAGGGGCGGACAGGAGGGGACAGGTGAGGACAGGGGCGGACAGGGGCGGGCAGGTGAGGACAGGAGGGGACAGGTGAGGACAGGTGAGGACAGGGGCGGACAGAGGTGGACAAGTGAGGACAGGTGAGGACAAGGGTGGACATTTTTCATTAAAAAAAATTTATTCAAAATTTTTTTTTCATTTTCTTTTATTTTGTTCTTTATTTCTTTCTTTCTTGTTATTTATTTAATTAATTTTTTATTTCATTTAATCTATTCATGATCCATGCATTTTTACAATTTTTTTCCTTTCATTTTGTTTTGTTTTATTTTATTTCATGTTTTATTTTAATTTATTTTCCAACATAAATATGCCAAAGTTAGCTAAATTACATCGATGTCCAAAGGCAGTGAAAACATTAAACACACACAACACTTTGCGCTCTGAGATAAACAGTCAAACAGTCAGAGTGTGTTTGTGTTGCAGCTCCGCGAGTGTCTGGAGCCCGAAGTTTACGAACTTTTCCACAAGAAACTGACAGAACAGGCTCTGATCAAGGACCCCAAGTTCCTCTGGTGCTGCCACGTGAGTCCACACCGCGTTAAAGCGCCCTCTACAGGCCGGACACTCACACGACCAACATGCAGTCAAGATAAATATATTTCAAATTTAGTTAAAATACTTTACAAATTTGATCACGATTTAGCAATTTTTTTAGGTTTTTTGTTTTACTTCCTGGTTGTAAATGATGACGTCACACTAGGAAATTACCATAGCAACCGTCTGTAAACTGGGCCTCCAGTTTACTCCTCTAATGTCACAGATTTGTTTATTAGACAAATAAAAATACATGTGAACACCTTTATTTTGTTGAAAAAAAGGTAAAAAAGTAGTTTATTTTGTGTAAATTATGCGTAACCTTTGTCTCCACAGTGTGATGTCATCAGTTTGTTTACTTCCTGTCATTTTCAACATATTTTTCAACTTTTCTCCACAAATGGCTGCTTGATTGTTGTAAAACTAAAATTTATATTTACAAGAGATATTATACACTGAATAAAGTCAAAATGAGAAAATCACAAAAATCCGTCAGGGGCACTTTAAGAGAACTTTACAGTAGAATCTCATTTGTCGTGTCTGAACTGTCGCCGCAGCAAGAAACACACCTCCAGCTCCACATGACTTTAAAGTGCGTATGACAGGTTTTTATGATTTTCTAATTCTGACTTTATTCAGTGTATTAATACCTCTTGTGAATATAAATTATAGTTTTACACCAATCAGGTCACTGTTTGTGGAGAAAAGTCGAAACATCTGTTGAAAATTTCAGGAAGTAAACAAACTGATGACATCACACTGGGGAGACAAAGGTCATGCGTAATTTACACAAAATAAACTACCTTTTTGACATTTTAAACATCGATTCAACAAAATAAAGGCGTTCACATAAATTTATCTTTGTCAAATGAACAAAATCTGTGACATTAGTTGAGTTCTGGCCAGTGCACCATATGGTTGCTATGGTAATTTCCTAGTGTGATGTCATACTTTACAACCAGGAAGTTAAAAAAAAAAAACTTTAAAAAATAGTTAGACTGGCGCAAAAATTTCTGAAGATTTTAGCAGAAATTGAAATATATTTATCTTAACTGCATTTTAGTGAAATGAGTGGTTCAACCTGTCAGAGGCCCTTTAACGTATGGTTTTTATCTGGTTTGGTTTAATTACTGATGTGATACAGAATATTGTTTCTGACAGATCATGCAATAATTTAGCTTTAAATAAGAGAAAATGGGGGAAAGTAAAATGATCTAAACCCATTTTGGAGATAATTTGGCTTGAAGTGAGAAGTAATTTATTTAAACAAGTCAGAAACGGTTTGAAACAAGTAAAATGATCTAGTTCCATCAAATAAATCATCTACTCTTAAAGGATAAATATTATGCATTATTTGTTCTGTTGTTGGACTTTAAACTTTACATCTCATGATTTAGAACTAAAAAAAGGTTTTTACAAAGAACATTATAACTTTATCACTCAAGGTTGAAGGTTATCTTTATTGTCCCCAAGGGGCGATTTGTTTAGCAGCAGGACGTCCACACATCAGCTCACAGAGTAAAAAAGACAAAAAACAGAGGACAGTACAACATCTCAATGACTGGTTCAGAATTCAGAGGCACGAGGGATCAGAGAGTTCCTGTATTAGTCGATTTGGACGCTCTGTATCTGTGACCGACGGAAGCTTGAACTCGGCCCAAAGAGGGCGGCCCGAGTCTGAGGGGGTCTGTGGGCTCCTCTAAGGATCAGGAGGTCAGTGAATGTGACCACGAGCACACGAGGCTCTGCAAGTGCTTTTTATTTGTTAATGACAGGGTTCCGAACCAACAAATGAAGGAGAAAGTAAGAACAGACTCAATAAAACATGAATAAAACGTTCTCGTAAAAGTCCTGTCAACATTAAAATTCCTCATCTTAAGATAAGATAAGATAAGATAAGATAAGATAAGATAAGATAAGATAAGATAAGATAAGATAAGATAAGATAAGATAAGATAAGATAAGAGATCCTTTATTTGTCCCACAATGGGGAAATTTCAATGTTGCAACACACAGTTTAGAACAGGAATGAATGAAATAGGCGCATGCAATAAAAATAGGATAAATAAACATGGTAATAAAAATACAATATAAAGTATAAAGTGCACACTCTTATTTACAGTAGGTGGCTGTCTGGGAATAAATAGTAAAAAATGGCAAATAATCTTGCAAACAAAAGTCCATGCGTTGGTGGGCCTTAATGCAGAGCGTGTCCCTCTTAGCTGTGGCTCCACCTGCTGGCTGCAGAGGGACACACATTTGTATTCACACAGTGCCTTGTGATGCAGCGGTGCTGAATGTGACGCAGCTGCAAAGATCGTGTTTAGAGACAGAAATGCTCAGATGATTTGGTGATGATTCATGGACTTAAAAACAGAACAGAAGACTCTCTGAGCCACGTCACACGTCGAAAAACGTCACACACGTGTTTCAGACGTTCCATGCGAGAGGATTTTCCAGCCAGGATTCATCAGACCAGTGTGAATGAAGCTGGATGCTCCTCCAGGTGTGTTTCTGTTGGGTTGACACGCTCTCAGGTTCTTGTTCTCGTGTCTTTGTGCCTTCAGTGCTCGTACGGCTTCATCTACGACGGAGACCAGCTCAAGGTCACCTGCTTCCAGTGTCGCAACAGCTTCTGCGCTCAGTGCAAGAAACCGGTCAGTGTGTGTGTCTCTGTGTGTGTGTTACTGTCTCTGTGTGTGTCTCTGTGTGTCTCTGTGTCTCTGTGTCTCTGTGTGTCTCTGTGCTCTGTCTCTGTGTGTGTGTGTGTGTGTGTGTGTGTGCGTGTGCGTGTGCGTGTGCGTGTGCGTGTGCGTGTCTGTGTGTCTGTGTGTCTGTGTGTCTGTGTGTCTCTGTGTGTCTCTGTGTGTCTCTGTGTGTCTCTCTGTGTGTCTCTGTGTGTCTCTGTGTGTCTCTGTGTGTCTCTGTGTGTCTCTGTGTGTGTCTCTGTGTGTCTCTGTGTGTCTCTGTGTGTCTTACTGTCTCTGTGTGTCTCTGTGTGTCTCAGTGGGAGTCTCAGCACGCGGGCCTGACCTGTGATCAGTACCAGACGTGGAAGCGGGAGAACGACCCTGAGTACCAGAGGCAGGGCCTGGCCGGGTACCTGCGCGACAACGGCATCAGTGAGAGCCCTCCCACTTTTCTGAATTTATTCCTTATTGACCAACATCTGAAAAACGATAAAATTCACAAGAATTTAACAGGACTTTTATGTGGATTCAGTCTGGAATCTTTTACTTTATTGCAAGTCCCTAAAACTCAATTCGTCAAATTAGCTACAGCTTTGAACGTGGAATGAAAGTGGAATTGTCAAAACACACAAGAAATGCCCAAACTAGTGTCACTCAGGCCCTACAGACAGCAGTGTTACTTTAATTTCTGATGTTTAATTTAATATCTGATGTTCTTCTGAGCAGAGCTTGTGTCCAAATGTGATTAAAGTAAATCAGATCCATTAGTTTGTGCTCCAAAGATTCAGAAACATATGAAACATTTGAATTGTTGCTCTTTTTAGTCAGACGTTTTAGGACAAATACACTCTGCATTTCCAAACAGAAGGCGCTGCCCTGATGACGATGTCCTCTGTGTTATTTGAATAAGGTGTGTTTGTTCGTGTTTGTGTGTCTCTGAATGACGTGTGTGTGTTTCAGCGTGTCCAAACTGCCGGTTCCAGTACGCGCTGTCCAAAGGCGGCTGCATGCACTTCTGCTGCTCTCAGTGCAGGTACCAGTTCTGCAGCGGCTGCAACAACCCCTTCCACACCGTGAGTGGCACTCGGCTGGTTTTACGCAGCACTTTCATCTTCACAGACACATTGACCCCCCGTGTGCTCTGTGTTTGCTCAGACCTGCTCCGTGGACGAGTGCAGCGTGTCAGGGCTCCACGCTCATCATCCCAGAGACTGTCTGTTCTACCTGAGGGACTGGGAGCCCTCCAGACTGCAGGCCCTGCTGCAGGTGGGTCCGGGTCAGACCGGGGGTGGTGTCAGGTTAGTCCTGGTTTAGTCCTGGTTTAGACCGGGTGTGGTGTCAGGTTAGTCCTGGTTTAGTCCTGGTTTAGTGTCAGGTTAGTCCTGGTTTAGTCCTGGTTTAGTCCTGGTTTAGTGTCAGGTTAGTCCTGGTTTAGTCCTGGTTTAGTCCTGGTTTAGTCCTGGTTTAGTGTCAGGTTAGTCCTGGTTTAGACCAGGTGTAGTGTCAGGTTAGTCCTGGTTTAGACCGGGTGTAGTGTCAGGTTAGTCCTGGTTTAGTGTCAGGTTAGTCCTGGTTTAGACTGGGTTTAGTGGCAGGTTAGTCCTGGTTTAGACCGGGGGTGGTGTCAGGTTAGTCCTGGTTTAGACCTGGTTTAGTGTCAGATTAGTCCTGGTTTAGTCCTGGTTTAGTGTCAGGTTAGTCCTGGTTTAGTCTTGGTTTAGTCCTGGTTTAGTGTCAGGTTAGTCCTGGTTTAGTCTTGGTTTAGTCCTGGTTTAGTGTCAGGTTAGTCCTGGTTTAGTCCTGGTTTAGTGTCAGGTTAGTCCTGGTTTAGTCCTACTTTAGCACTGCTTTAGTCCTGATTTAGATCTGGTTTAGTTTTGGTTTAAGAACTACAGCTCTAACGATTAATCTGAATAATTGTGATGAGTCGACTATTAAAAGAATCATATTCTGATAATCGTTATCTGGACTCTACAAATTCTAAAACACAAAAGGTTTTATAACAAAGACAGTGTTAGAATTAAATCTAAAAGTCCAAATCCTTTTATCTTTATTTGGTTAATAATTATTTTTTTTAAATCCCAGTGTACAACAATAACAGTAATTTGACTCAAATAATAAAAAATGTATCGCCAACAAGTCGATTACTAAAATAATCATTAGTTGGAACTAAACCAGGACAGATTTAGTCCTGGTTTAGTTCCGGTTCAGTCCATTGGTCGCTCAGACCCTGCTCTCGTCAAATGTGAACCGTCTGTGGGTTTTGTGTTGATGAGAATGAGCTGAAGCTGTGACTCGATCCTTCAAAGTCTGAAGTATTTACATTATTACATTGTTTAAAGATCTTGGTGATTTCTCTTTCCAGAACAATGGAGTGGCCTTCAACACTGAAGCTCCCCCCGGGACACAGACAGGTCACACTCATGGCTTTATTTCTGTTTTTTTAATATAGTTATTGTTTTTACAAATACAATCAAATGATGCTGCCCGTCTCCTTCGTGTCTTAGTTATTGGTCTCAGTGCAGCTTTAGCAGGAGGATTGTCAGGTTGAATCAGCAGATTGTGTGTCAGGGCAGTTTGAGGAGAGTAACAGGCAGCAGGACAAAAGACTCCACTGTGCCCTGCAGCTCCAGCCTCACAGCCTCACTGCCTCACGGCCTCACAGCCTCACAGCCTCACTGCCTCACGGCCTCACAGCCTCACAGCCTCACTGCCTCACTGCCTCACATCCGGCTCACAGGAGGAGCAGCTGAACTCAGACACTGCAGGAAAACGAAAGTTACGACTGTAATGAATCCTGGACGACGGCCAGAGGCGGAGCTTCAGGGATGATCCTCCAGTGCTTGAAGCACGGCCTCTGGGCGTCAGAAGAGATGAAATAAAACCCTCTAAGAACGACTCTGCTCTGATGTTTCAGTTGGTAATGATGAGACGGTTCTTTTCACACAATCCAAGTTGTGTCCTTTTCAACTGCACAAGCTTCATCTCTTAAAGCAGTGGTTCTCCCCCGAAAATAAAAATAGTCCACATTCGCAACCCCCAAACACAAAAAATAGGCGACACACAAAGTGATAAATCAGCCTTATGTCTAATGTTTGATTTTATTTAGAGAATATAGACCTAGAAAAATGACTTTGATCGCCCGACAAACAGGAATCTACATTTACCACTGCATTTCAAGGTGTCCAGCCTTGTTTAACACTATTGTTGCAATTTGTCTCATCATCTGGGGACCCCCGGAAATCATTTCGCGACCCCCATTGGGGTCCCAACCCCTAGTTTGAGAACCACTGTCTTAGATGGTTTCAGATAACTAGATTTCCTGTTAAAACTGGCCTCAAAAATGAAATAGAACAACTTTCAGTGTTAGCCAAGTAAGAGCAACCGATCACTCAGTTACCACAGCATCTAGTTCCTGCCGCAGTGTGGGGTCATTTCTTTTGCTGTATGTCTCTCTCAGGTCAGTGTGGGGTCATTTCTTTTGCTGTATGTCTCTCTCAGGTCAGTGTGGGGTCATTTCTTTTGCTGTATGTCTCTCTCAGGTCAGTGTGGGATCATTTCTTTTGCTGTATGTCTCTCTCAGGTCAGTGTGGGGTCATTTCTTTTGCTGTATGTCTCTGTCAGGTCAGTGTGGGGTCATTTCTTTTGCTGTATGTCTCTCTCAGGCCAGTGTGGGGTCATTTCTTTTGCTGTATGTCTCTCTCAGGCCAGTGTGGGATCATTTCTTTTGCTGTATGTCTCTCTCAGGTCAGTGTGGGATCATTTCTTTTGCTGTATGTCTCTCTCAGGTCAGTGTGAGGTCATTTCTTTTGCTGTATGTCTCTCTCAGGTCAGTGTGGGGTCATTTCTTTTGCTGTATGTCTCTCTCAGGTCAGTGTGGGGTCATTTCTTTTGCTGTATGTCTCTCTCAGGTCAGTGTGGGGTCATTTCTTTTGCTGTATGTCTCTCTCAGGTCAGTGTGAGGTCATTTCTTTTGCTGTATGTCTCTCTCAGGCCAGTGTGGGGTCATTTCTTTTGCTGTATGTCTCTCTCAGGTCAGTGTGGGGTCATTTCTTTTGCTGTATGTCTCTCTCAGGTCAGTGTGGGGTCATTTCTTTTGCTGTATGTCTCTCTCAGGCCAGTGTGGGGTCATTTCTTTTGCTCTATGTCTCTCTCAGGCCAGTGTGGGGTCCTGGAGCAGAAGGACGAGGGCGGGCAGCAGTCGGACTCGGCCTGTGGGGCTCAGACTCAGCCCGGACACGCTGGACTCTGCGAGTGAGAACCAGACAACATCTCCTGTAGATCGACACATTCAGCCAGTAGTGTGTCCACGTCTGACTGAGCCTCGTGTTGTGTCTCTCAGGAAGCATTACCGCGAGTACCTGGTGAGTCTGATCAACAGCAGCTCCCTGGATCCCGCTCCGCTCTTCAACTCCACCGAGCTGCTGCTGGCCTGTCGACGATACAAGGTGGACGAGAGCCGCCGCGAAGGAGAGGACAACCTCAGCTTCTACACCAGGCTCTTACAGGTCTGACTCTGACCAAACCTCACATTCATGGATTGTATTGAAGAATTTATCAGTTTACAGAGTTCTGAGCGACTTCACCGAAAGAACAAAGAAAAACATCAACCGTTGCCAAATGTAAAGAACCAGACACAGTGAAACGAACAATATGTGCAGCATTTCTTAGCTCTATTTTTCCTAAACTGTGTGATTTTGGCAGTGTTTGTAAAGTATCTGGTGCACGGCAGAATAGTCCAACCAAACGTCTGTGCGTGACTCAAAAGGTGATTGTAAAATTGTAAAACGGAAAATGATTATAGTTGTATTTTGATCGTGGTAATATTTTTACAGTTTTTATGACATTTTATGACAGTGACATTTTAAATCAAAATATCAAAATTGCATAAACAATTACAGATTTTTATCAGTTATACACTTTCTTTGTGAATGTAATCTGTCTAAAAGCCTTCAGGCATTGCATTTCAACCTTTTTTTTTCTTTAAAATGTGTTTAAAAGGCTCAGTGTTCAATAGAAATAATCGTTTGGCTTTCGACTGCTAAATGAATCATACGTTACAGCCCTCCTCTTTATCTTCTACTTCTGCCTTGTGCATATATTTTCTTACACTTTTCATTTAAGTCGAATTTTGATTTTGCTTCTTTGCAGAAACTGATGGACGAGGTTCCTCTGGGAGACAAAGTGCCGCGTAAAAAGGCCTGAACCGACGATGTGGGCTCAAAATCTACCCTTGAACTCTTCAAATGTCGATGAACCGATGGGTATTTATTTATTGAATGGCACAAATCACCACATCGCATCTCGTTATGACAACAAAACACCAGTAGAGGGTGCTGTTTACTGTGTAATTAAGCCAATATGTCTCTGGTGAAGGTGAACGGACTTTAAAAACAGGCAGGAGCTCTGCTGTGTGTCACCAGTGTGATGAGGAGACGAGGATTACTCAATGATGAGCAAATCAAACTAAACTCCAGGTACGTTTTTGATGAGGAAACTACTTTAGAACATGGTTAGAACCGTAAGGCGAGACACTACAGTCAAAACCTTATGTTTTCAGTCGGTTTTCTCTCTCAACTTGAAGAAGAACGTGTTCAATCTGCTCCTAAAGATGTTTTATTCTTCCATTGAATCCACTTCATCCATAGATTTCTCTGGGACATTGTAACTTCAAAGGCCGTTTTCTTAAAATGCATTTTTGTCCCTCGAGACATAAAGATCAGCCTTAAAGTAGATCCTACACCAAACTGTACAATCTGGACTGAGCAAGACTCTGACAGAACGGACACCAGGATTAAAAAAAAAACTGTAATTCTAAGCCTCATTTATTAAAGTTTTAAATCTAAAAAATAAGGCAAAATTTCAGTCAGATCTAGTTTACTCCAAAAAACAAACAAAATATCTAACTAATATGTATAGAAAATGATCCAATTAAACATTTTTCTGTCCATTTTTCAGATTTAAATGTCCCAAATATGTGCAATTTTGGTTGTTTTCACACATAAAATGCCTTATTTCTACATGAAAACATAAGCAGACGTTTATTCCTTTATTTTCCTGTTCACCTGCAGCGTCTCGCCTGAAGTGCTGTGTTTACGGCTGATCCACTGTTACATCACACTGTAAGAAGAGTTTATGTTATTGCACTGAATCTTTTATCATTATTATGTAAATATGTGAGTGACTGAGCTTTAACTGTCGGACAATGAACCTGATCACGTTTACATTTGTCAGTGTCGCTCAAAAGACGGAATAAATATCACTGTTTTATTTAACCTGATGAATGTGTCTTGATTAGACATCACTAGATTATTTAGTTAATTATTGTTATTGTAATTGTTCAGGTCACAATATGAGAGAATGTTGCTTCTTTTTCTCAGATTTGACGGTTTTGGGTGTGTCATCATATTCAAGTGCTTGAAAGTGCTTGAGTTTTGAAAAAAGGGGATTGAAAATGCTTGAATTTTAAATGTATTCATCTGTATCCTGCTCATTTTGACAGTTTGTTTGACAGTTTGTTTGACAGTTTGTTTGAAGTGTTTTCAAACTGCACACGACGGCTCTGTGCTGCTGTTACAAGAGTAAATGTGACCCTTCAGAATGACTTCTGCGTTTTGCTTAATGGCACAAGTTATAAAATACAGATTTGCGATACTTTTTATCACATTCTCAAACTTCATTTTGGGACAGAATTATTAACATGATTTTTTGTTAATTTCAGTTGAAATGTTACGTTTGAAAGTTATTGTTTCAAATGTAAAAAAAACGATATGCACTGGGGCCGAGTTAAGTGAAAAGGTGCTGGAAATGTCATGCGAGTTGTCCTTGAAGGTGCTTGAAAAGTGAGTTTTTTCTTTGAAAAGGCGTTTGAACCCTGAATCAAAGCTTTTGGACGACTTGTCTGTAGCAGCGCTCAGTGTGAAGTGTCTCCTGAGGTTTGAACCCGTGCTCCTCTGGTCCAGGGGCAGACGCTCTACACTACACCAGGCACAGTCCACAGGAGGGGGCCAGACTTCAGACGTGTGGGTGGAGCCTCGTTATCAGAGGGAGCAGGGCCTGGACTCAGCACCAGGACCCACTCCAGCCTCAGACCTTCACTCTGCTCTGGGGCTGTGCACGGGTTTACTTTTCACAAAATATGTTTTCACATTTAGTGTAAGGTCAGGGTGAGGATATGGTTAGGGGCAGCTCATGGGGTCTGAGCAGAACTGTGAAGTGTGGAGGACACGCCCACTCCCCGGAGCACACACTTCACACCAACACGACCTGGATTTACAGGTTTGTGGTTTAAACAAATACTGTCAAAAAAGTAATATATATGAATGGAATTAAATACCAAAGATGTTCCTCTAACTTACATATTACCCCTTACTTTATCAATCAGAGAGTTTGATTTCATAAAGCTGCTCACAGACTAAAGGGTTAGTGATCTATGTCTAATCTGAGTGAATGATTCTGTCGTTTGGTCTTTGCATTAATCATTCTTGTTGTAAAGAACAGATCTTACAGTTGGGATTAATGTACATTTTTAAATCCCAGGAACCTTACTCAAAACTTGAGTGCAGAGGAAGATATTAAATCAGTCAGATTTGAGTTCCCGTTTACTCTGTTGGACAAACCTGAGCATGAGCCATGAGCCGCCCACAGCAGAGCGTGTAGTGTAGTGTGAATGAAACGTGAGTCACTTAAATAATAAATATAAACGTGTCGAGGTCAAGTTCAGCTCTGGCAGCTGCGGACCGAGCAGAGGCCTTTGTGCAGGACTCTTTTATTATGTTTCTCACAGAAAAAGCTGAAGCTAAGCACAAGGACCTGTCTACGGCCGAGGCGCTGTCCGAGGTGCTGAAACCAGCTGTTTCACTCAGAGGCTCCAGCAGCGGCCCGGGACAGGACCCTCCCTCCCTCACTCACTCACTCACTCACTCACTCACTCACTCACTCACTCACTCACTCACTGGAGAGAGAGGAGGGGGGGGCGACAGAGGGAAGAGAGGGAGAGAGAGCGAGAGGGAGGAGAGAGAGGGGAGCTGGGGATGATGTCATTGAGGAAGAGGCTGCGGTCCGTTTTCTCTCATGCCCGAGCGGAGCCGCGTTAGCCCGGAGCGCAGAGCCGCGGAGCCTCGGAGCCTGGTCCTGCCCCATGAAGCGGCCCGCCCGCTCGGGAGGGTCCGCGCAGTGATATGAGCAGCGGCGGGAGGCGGAGGAGCGCAGGGCGGTGAGCAGCGGCAGCGGCAGCGGCAGGAGCAGCGGCAGAGGCGGTGGTGGTGCGTTAGCATCTGTGGCTAATGATGGCGGCTAAATCAGACGGAGTGCTGAAGATGAAGAAGAGCGACGTGGCCTTCACGCCGCTGCACAACTCGGAGCACGCGGGCTCGGTGCAGGGGCTGCACGGGGGGACGCAGGCGGACCAGGGGCCCGGCCTGGGGCCCGGCCTGGGGCCAGCGGAAGGAGACTTCGTGAACGGGGACTCGCGCTGCTGCGGGCCGCGCTCCGCGTGCCTGCGCCCCGGCTCCGAGCAGCGGTACACGGTGTGGGACGCGCTGTGGGTGCTGGCCGCCGTGGCCGTGTACGTGGCGGACGTGGGCACGGACGTGTGGCTGTCGGTGGACTACTACCTCCGCAGGGACTACTGGTGGTTCGGCCTCACGCTCTTCTTTGTGGTGCTCGGTTCTTTCTCGGTGCAGCTCTTCAGCTTCCGCTGGTTCGTCCACGACTTCAGCACCGAGAGCCCCGCGTGCGCCGCCGAGTGCGCACCGCTGGACGGGAACAAGCTGCTGAGCTGCTCGGCCTCGCACGCGGACGTCCGGGGCCCGTCCACGCCGCAGAGACAGGCCTCCACCGCCAGCAAGAACACCACCACCGGCAGCACCGGCACCGGCACCGGGAGCTCCGAGCCCCGCAGGCCCGCGTACCGCTGCTGCGTGTGGGTCTGTCAGTCTGTGATCCACATCCTGCAGCTGGGACAGGTCTGGAGGTAAGACCAGGACCAGGACCAGACCAGGACCCGGACCAGACCAGGACTATGGACCAGGACCAGGACTAGACCAGGACCAGGACCAGGACTAGACCAGGACCTGGACTAGAGCAGGACCAGACCAGGACTATGGACCAGGACCAGGACCCGGACTGGACCAGGACCAGGACCAGACCAGGACTATGGACCAGGACCAGGACTGGACTATGGAACTGGCTATGGACCAGGACTAGACCAGGACCAGACCAGGAATAGGACTAGACTAGGACCAGCCCAGGACTAGACCAGGACCAGACCAGGAATAGGACTAGACTAGGACCAGATCAGGACTATGGACCCGTACCATGGGCCAGGACTATGGACCAGGACTAGACAAGGACCAGGACTATGGACCAGGACCAGGACCCAGACCAGACCATGAACCAGGACCAGGACTAGACCAGGACCAGGACCATGGACCACCAGACCAGGACCAAAACAGGACTCTAGACCAGGATCAGGACCAGGACCATGGACCAGACCAGGACCAGGACTAGACTAGGACCAGACCATGGACCAGACCAGGAGCAGGACCTGGTGCTGTGATGGGACAGTAAACATATCCCTGAGTTCAGACTGAGAGGGTCTAAAGCCTAAAGTCTGTGTCTCTGGAGCAGCTCCTTTGGTCTCACACCAGATGATTCTATAAACGAGAGAATGATCTGATGTCTTTGCATTGGGCCTGAAGCACCTGCCTCTGACCCAAAGATGCTCCAACCTCGACCTGCAGGCTGTCGTGACGATCGATCGAAAAAAAACCTAATCTAGTCCAATCAATCTAATCACAAAAGCTAAACACACTTTAGGATCTACAAGTGTGTGTCGTGGTTCAGTCGAGGAGGGATCCAGGCAGAGAATGTGTCTGAAGTGTAGACCGTGTGCTACGTCGGTCAAAGGTCCTGGCTGTTCTGCTCGATGTTTCACCGTCGTTTCCTCACATTTCTGACTCCTCCTCAGACTCTTTTGGATTCTCAAAATAACTTCCACTCAGCCTTGAAGCCCACTATTGTTAGGAGCCTCATTTGCGCAGCTTCCCTCGTCAGAGCCACAGCAGAGTGTTCTACGCTCAGACAATAAATACATACTTGTACTTGTACGACGCCAAAGAAAAAGTGCCTTTTTTCTTCCAAGTTGTTGTGGAAAAATAGGTGTTGTGGATTTCTAAATAAAACAAGTAAAAACCATAAAAAAGGTCAGGAGAGAATGAGTCTGATCAAAGAGTTGATTTATTCACTGGTACCAAGAGTGAATAACGTCTGTCCCTTTACAGAGTAATCTCTCCCTGTACGACACATACAACACATTCAGAGTATAAGCGCTTTATACTCAGAGATAACACATCATGAAGACACAACATACAATTATCACATAATAGTCAAAACACAAACACATTACATCAAGACAAGGAGGAAGATTAACTTATGACATAGATGACATTCATCTAAATAAGTGAACTGGGTCAGATGGGCTCCGGCCAGGCGGAACAAACACCAGATACGACTAAGTTAAAGTTAAAGTTAACCTTAGCAATGTAGAATGAGTGAAACCCCAATATCAGCCATTACAGATCTCAGAAGGAGCAGGTTTGGTGCAGCTTTAGATGAATGAATGGCTGCAGACTTTGGAGGCAGAGCTGAAGAGCCGGAGACGCTTTACAGACATTTTAAGTTCAAGTGGTTACATTTCAGTGCACACAAGGGGAAACCGACTGAAAGAGCGACTGTTACTTTACTACAGCTGAGCAAATACATGTTTATATTTGTGTTTTGTGTTGCTTTACAACTTAAGGAGAGACACTACAGGTGAACAGAGAAAAATCTTAAATTTAAACATATCAATTGTAAACTTCTTCAAATCAAAAATAGCCAAAAGTGTTGCCATACTGGGTAAGGCAAGGCCGTTTTTAGATTCTCAATCCCTCCATATATTATACAATTCACTGATCCTACCAAACCTGAGCTATGGAGCACAAGTGTGGGACATACGTACAAAACCAACACAGAACCCCTGTTCAAATGACAGAAAAAAGCAGTGAGAATTCTACACAGAGCAGGATATCGGGACCACACAAATATATTGTTCTTCAAATCCAAAATATAAAAGTTTGAGGATTTAGTTACATTTAAAACACTACTAACTGTTTATAAAGCCAGACATAAACAACTCCCAGAAAATATTCAAATCATGTTCAGTGACAGAGAAGGAAATTATAATCTAAGGAATCAGTTCAACTTCAAGAAATTATTTTAGCACAGCAACCAAAAAAATGTGCGTCTCAAGATGTGGAGTTGATCTATGGAACAGTTTAAATGAGGAAACAAAGAGCTGCCCAAGTATAAACTGCTTCAAAAAGAGGTACAAATACAACTTATTTAAAAAATATGCAGAAGAAGGTTGAGTAAAAGTTAAAAATATTTTAATCTGATATGGTTAAATAACTAATTACAATATTCTCATTAATTTTTTTTTGTGAATAACAGGCAAACTATTAAATAATCAAATATAGCCAAAGCTACAGCTACATTAGCAGATCATCTACGATACTATGATTGTAAAACATTCTCATGTATATTGTCATTGTACATATTGTCATGTAACGCTCAGGTTTGATGTCAAATATTAACGTTTGTCGTATCAAGGCTGTCAACACTTGATGAAATTAAATGAGGGGCAGGAGTTTATAAGTTCACACTTCTTCTACTCCTTTTTGAGCACGGATGCACCACAGCAGCAAATGTGGTAGAACTTGTGTTGCTCAAAAAAAAAAAAAAAAAAGAAATTAAATTAAATGAAATTTCCCCTGTAGTTTAGTCACATAAATGTAAGATAAATGTATCACATATTTTTCATCATGTTTTATGTGTAAAAATGGCCAAAAATCCACATATTTGAGACGTCTAAATCTGAAAAATGGACAGAACCAGGTTTAAATGTCTTGGTTCATTTTGTAACATATTAGTTAAAAATGTACTGAGAGGATTTTGGATTTATTATTTAGTCTTTAAATAAACTAGATTGGACAGAAAATTGTTCTAAAAATTCAAATATCGCCTAATTATTTAAACTTAAAACGTCAATAAATCAGTTTTAGAATTAGATGTCAAAAAATCCTGGTGTTCGTTGTGTCAGAATCTTGTTGAGTCCAGATTGTACAGTTTGGTGTAGGATCGACTTTAATCTTTATGTCTAAGAAAACGGCCTTTGAAGTCTCAGAGAAATCTATGGATGAAGTGGATTAAATGAAATAATAAAACACGTTTAATGGAGATTGGACGCGTTTGTTGTTTCCAAATGAAAGTCAATATGTGAGAGAGAAAACTGACCGAGAAACCAAAAATGTGCCTGTAGTGTTTCGCCTTAAGGCCTTTTTCACGCCAAATGTCAGATCCACAAATGTTTCTCTCGTCATTATTAGTTCAGGATCGGCTTCACAAACTTTTGTCATTTTATTCTAATGGCTTTAAGTTGTTTTAACTGACGACAATCTCGTCTTTGGATTGAAAAATGGCACCACTTTCTGAGGCGATTGTGAAACTAAAACTTCACTTTAGCTCATTTGACTTTGTGTCAGTTTTTGTTTCCCTCCCTCACCTGCCCCTCCCTCACCTGCCCCTCCCACACCTGCCCCTCCCTCACCTGCCCCTCCCTCACCTGCCCCTCCCGCACCTGCCCCTCCCTCACCTGCCCCTCCCTCACCTGCCCCTCCCTCACCTGCCCCTCCCTCACTTGCCCCTCCCTCACTTGCCCCTCCCACACCTGCCCCTCCCTCACTTGCCCCTCCCTCACCTGCCCCTCCCACACCTGCCCCTCCCACACCTGCCCCTCCTTCACCTGCCCCTCTCCTGCACCTGCCCCTCCCTCGCCTGCCCCTCCCTCACCTGCCCCTCCCTCACCTGCCCCTCCCACACCTGCCCCTCCCACACCTCCCTCACCTGCCCCTCCCTCACCTGCCCCTCCCACACCTGCCCCTCCCTCACCTGCCCCTCCCACACCTGCTCCCTCACCTGCCCCTCCCTCACCTGCCCCCACCAAACCTGCCCCTCCCACACCTGCCCCTCCCTCACCTGCCCCTCCCACACCTGCCCCTCCCTCACCTGCCCCTCCCACACCTGCCCCTCCCACACCTCCCACAAACCTAAATGTAGTTCTAGCTGAGTGTGCAGTGTCTCCTCAGGTTTGAGCCTGTGACCCTCTGGTCCAGGGGCAGATGCTCTACACCACACCTGACACAGTCCACAGGAGGTCTGCAGGTGGATGCTTCATTATCACACCAAATCATTCAAATTAAATCAGGACAGTGCCCCCTCATGGTGATGTAGAAAAGTGTGACCCCTGGTGTTCAAGAGTGGAATTCAGAATTCATTTAAAGAAACCTTTTCTGCTACAGTGACTTTTTGAGTTTTTAATCCTGTTCTAATAATGTTCCGTCATCAAAAACACACCTGGAGTTGCATTTAGCTTCATTAACACTGTTCTGAGGAATGTTGGTTAGAAAATCCTCTCCCGCTGAGCGTCAAAAACACTTCCTGCTGAACTCCCTCGATGTGTGAAGTATTTCAAATTTTAAACGTCACTTATCGGAGAATCTTCTGCTGTTTTCAGTCTTTTAAATCATCACAGATTCGTTCAGAGCATTTCTGCCTCTAAACACGATCACTGCTGTTAGCTTAACTCATGCACTTCATAAAGGCTCGAGCAAGAATATGTTTAGCTTCTGTAAGTGTTATGGAGCCAGTAGATGGCGCCTAAACTCAGTAAGTGCCGGGCAAACAGAATCAGATACAGATGTTCATTTTGTTTTTATAAACTTTTTTTAAATGCCAAATTTAAGGCAAATTTAAGGCACTAAACAGCATGTGTAAAGGCTAATAACAATATGAAAAAATTCAACATTTTTCTTTAAAGTTTAAAGTCATTTAAGGTGAGACACTGGTGAATAGGAAAAAAAAAATACAGTAAATTTAAAGATATCAATTTGAAACCCTGTAGTGTAGTCAAATAAATATATAACATAAAGGAAAATATATTACACGATTTTCATCATTTAATGTTTTCACATGGAAATTAGACATTTTATGTGTAAAAACAGCCAAAACATATCCACATATTTGGGACAATTAAACCTGAAAATGGACAGAACCAGTTTTAAATTTCTTAGTTCATTTTGTACCATGTTAGTCACAAAAAAAGAACAGGAGGGGATCTAGTAAACTAGATTTGACTGAAAATTGTCCTAAAATTGTTAGACTTAAAACTACAACAAATCAGGTTTAGAATTAGACATCAAAAAATCCTTCTGTTTGGTCTAAATCTTGTTGAGTCCAGATTGTACAGTTTGGTGCAGGATCTACTTTAAGGCTGATCTTTATGTCTCGAGGGAGAAAAATGCATTTTAAGAAAACGTCCTTTGAAGTTACAATGTCCCAGAGAAATCTATGGATGAAATGGATTCAATGAATTCTTCAGGAGCAGATTGGACACGTTATTGCCGTCTTTGTGGTTTTCTGATGGTTCATATTGGACTCAGTAGCGCGTGCTGCTCTGCCCCGGGGCGCCCGTGGCTCACCCTCTGCTCCGTCTGTGCAGGTACTTCCACAGCATCTACCTGGGCGTGCGCAGCAGGCAGAGCTCGGACGGGGACCACTGGAGGTACCACTGGAGGATGGTGTACGAGTTTGCGGACGTGAGCATGCTGCACCTCCTGGCCACGTTTCTGGAGAGCGCTCCTCAGCTCGTGCTCCAGCTCTGCATCATCATCCAGACGCACAAGCTGCAGGCCGTGCAAGGTGAACCAACCACACGCCACTGTGGGGGTCCGGGGAGGGTCCTACTCCAGTCCTGTGGTGGTTTAGACCCTTGATTTTCAGCCAGAGCGCCGGGGAACACTAGTGCGCCTTGAGGAAACGTTCAGTTTGAGTTCACAGATTCACAAATGTGGATTTAAAGGGCGTATGACGGGTTTTTATGATTTTCTCATTTTGACTTTATTCAGTGTACTAATACTTCTTGTGAATATAAATTGTAGTTTTACACCAATCAGGTCACTGTTTGTGGAGAAAAGTCGAAACATCTGTAGCAAATCACAGGAAGTAAACAAACTGATGACATCACACTGGGGAGACAAAGGTTGTGCATAATTTACACAAAATAAGATGCCTTTTTGACATTTTAAACATTGATTCAACAAAATAAAAGTGTTCACATGCATTTCTCTTTATCAAATGAACAAAATCTATAACATTAGCTGAGTTTTGGCCAGTGCACCGTATGGTTGCTATGGTAATTTCCTAGTGTGATGTCATACTTTACAACCAGGAAGTAAAATTAAAAACCGAAAAAATAGCTAAACCGGGGTAAAATTTGTGAAGATTCTAACAGAAATTGAAATATATTTATCTGAACTGCATTTTAGTGAAATGAGTGGTTCAACCTGTCATAGGCCCTTTAATGAACTAATGAACTAATTTACCTTTTTGGAGTGTCCTGAGCCACATTTTCACCAAAGAAGAACACAAAACCGTCACTATTACCAAATTTAAAGAACTATACAGTGCCACAGACATTATTTGCCTCATTATATAGAATATTTTTAACTAAATGGTCTGATTTGGTCATGTTTTAGTGGGAGGTGGCGCGCTGTGGTAGATTTTAAACCCAAAACGTGTGCCACGACTCAAAAAGGTTGAAAAACACTGGTTTAGACGATGAGTCGGTCGATGGAGTCTCAGATCACCCAGGTTTTTATTAGACGGCTAATTATTTTATTGGGATTATAAGGATTTTTGTGTGATTTAGCTGGAGTTGAAGGAGTTTTAAATAGTTTAAAGCGAGACTCTGCAGGTGAATAGAAAAAAAAAAATCTTAAATTTTGTGATGAAAACTTGAAACTTGTCCTGTAGCTAAGTGGTTCCCAACCTTTTTGTCCTGAGTGCCCCCTAAGTGTTATATCAAACACAGAGTACCCATTGCAGTTTCATTGCAAATAAATGTGTCTACTAGCCACATATTGTTAACTTTTACAATTATACTTTATGTTTTAATTATATTTATGGTCCAAGATACTCCAAAAGATGCTAAATTTACAACTAATAACACTTTTATATTCAGATAAAAGTACATTTCATCTTCTGAAGCCATTCTAAGTATCCCCGGTAACACTGCTAACACATAAATGTTAGAAACAAACTGTATTATGTTTTAAGTTTTTCAACATGTAATGTTTTCATGCAGAAACAAGGCATTTTATGTTATATTTTCTTGCCTCAAATTTGTATTTTAGCTTCACAAAGAGTACAGTTTGCGGAAAAGTATGCAATATCAAAAGAAAAATGAATGTACAGTGAACATTTCTTTACATATGTGTCCAGTAAAACTATAAAATTCAGGATTTTCTCTATTATATGACGTCCTATTAAATAAACGAATGTCGTAAAATCCAATAGTAAATGTGTTTAAACTGTTTTACTTTGAGAAAACAACCTGGATTTTTCATAATTTGTGATGTTCTGAGTTTCTCCAGAGAATTACACCATGCTCCCCTTCACTTTTGCTTCACTTTTGATATTTCGAGTGCTTCTGCTCACAGTCCTCTTCCTCCTGTGTTGTCTCCTGTCCCGCTCAGGCATGACGGCCGCCGCCTCGCTCGTGTCCCTGGCCTGGGCCCTGGCCTCGTACCAGAAGGCCCTGCGTGAGTCTCGCGAGGACAAGCGGCCCATGAGCTACCTGGGCGTGTCCATCCAGTTCTGCTGGCACTTCTTCACCATGGCGGCGCGCGTCATCACCTTCGCGCTCTTCGCCTCCGTGTTCCAGCTGTACTTCGGCCTCTTCATCGTGCTGCACTGGTGCGTCATGACCTTCTGGATCGTGCACTGTGAGACCGACTACTGCGTCAGCAAGTGGGAGGAGATCGTGTTCGACATGGTGGTGGGCATCATCTACATCTTCTCCTGGTTCAACGTCAAGGAGGGGCGCACACGGTGAGGAGGCACCGCCACACGGTCAAGGTCACGAGCTCTGTGACAGCCATGTGCCGTGTGGAGGTTTGTTATTTTAAACTCAAATGTGACATGAAGTCAGGCTTGAGTCATCTTTAAAGGTGCACTGTGAAGTCCACTGGTGGAGGATATGAAACGTTCTGTTCTGGAGCTGGAATAAAACATAGAGTTATAATAAGAGCTAAAGAGAGTGTGGATTCTGTGGCAATTCCTACAGCCGTCTTATCAACGCAGAAAGTCCTGGTTTGGTCCTGGTTTAGACCTGGTTTAGTCCTGGTTTAGTCCTGGTTTAGATCTGGTTTAGTCCTGGTTTAGTCCTGGTTTAGACCTTGTTTAGTCCTGGTTTGGTCATGGTTTAGACCTGGTTTAGTCCTGGTTTGGTCCTGTTTTAGTCCTGGTTTAGACCTGGTTTAGTCCTGGTTTGGTCCTGGTTTAGTCCTGGTTTAGACCTGGTTTAGTCCTGGTTTAGTCCTGGTTTAGACCTGGTTTAGTCCTGGTTTGGTCCTGGTTTAGTCCTGGTTTGGTCCTGGTTTAGTCCTGGTTTAGTCCTGGTTTAGTCCTGGTTTAGACCTGGTTTAGTCCTGGTTTAGACCTGGTTTAGTCCTGATTTAGACCTGGTTTAGTCCTGATTTAGACCTGGTTTAGTCCGGATTTAGACCTGGTTTAGACTTGGTTTGGTCCTGGTTCAGACCTGGTTTAGACCTGGTTTAGTCCTGGTTTGGTCCTGGTTTAGTCCTGGTTTCGTCCTGGTTTAGTCCTGGTTTAGTCCTGGTTTAGTCCTGGTTTAGACCTGATTTAGTCCTGGTTTGGTCCTGGTTTAGTCCTGGTTTAGTCCTGGTTTAGACCTGGTTTAGACTTGGTTTGGTCCTGGTTTAGACCTGGTTCAGACCTGGTTTAGTCCTGGTTTAGACCTGGTTTAGACCTGGTTTAAACCTGGTTTAGTCCTGGTTTAGACCTGGTTTAGTCTTGGTTTAGACCTGGTTTAGACTTGGTTTGGTCCTGGTTTAGACCTGGTTTAGACTTGGTTTGGTCCTTGGTTAGACCTGGTTTACTGGATTAAACCAGAACTAAACCAGGTCTATACCAATTACAAGAGGTAACATATTTTCTATATTTTTGCAGATGTTGAGGGCCGGATCATGTCCCTTGACGGGCCTGATTTGGCCCCCGGGCCTTCAGTTGAATAGCCTTGACATAGACCATGATCCTTTGCTCATTTTAGTGCAGACAACATGAAGAAATAACTTAATTCAACGCTTAATTCTTTGTGAAATTACTGTAATTATTAGTACCAAAGTTATGTGTAAAATGCACTCGGTGATAATATTGAGATTTGTTTATTAATTGTTGTTAATTGTTCCATCCGTCGGTCGCTAAACGTTACGATCGTGTTTGGAAAATTGAGCTGATCGTCAGAGTCCAGAGGGTTTCTCAGAGTCTGACTCAGATTCTCCCTTCGGCGCTTTGTCCATCTTTATCCACAGTTTATGAACAAGACGCTGTGACATTTACTCAAATGTGTGCGGTTATTTTTACATCGTTAAGGGATCTGCACGAGGAGTACACAATGACCCTGATGACTGGATTCCTGAAAATGTCCTGCCGCCTTCACAAACACAACGCATCTCAAAAGACGCAGAGGAACTTATAAGACAAATGAAAATAAATACAATCCTCATGCTCACAGCTTTGCTCTAATTTATCCTGTTTTTCTACCTTTCTACCCTGAAATTTGAAATGTGTTTTTTCCAACATAACCACTTAAAACCAGTAGAATTTAGATCTAATGTGAAAGAATCATTGATACATTTACAGTCGCCTCCGTTCTGGACTTGATGTTCTAGGGTTTATTCATAACTTTGGACTTTGCCGTGCAGATATCCATGCAATATCTCAAAAGTAAAGTCACAAATGCAAACCTGATGATTTCTCTGAGTGACGAAGAACTCAGACCTGAGAACAAAATACTGCATTTTAACCAGATTTATTTCATCTGCCCTCCCTCTGTTTTGTGACTCGAGCCAAGAACCTGCTGTATCACAACAAACATCAGCATTTTAACAGTATTTAATTTAGCTGACTCCATTTGTATGAAACATTATTGGCCGACAGAAGGCAGTGATGTCATCTGAAACCCAGTAATATCTGTGATCAGACTTAAGCGGCTTCGTCACATTTTAGTCGTGTTTCGAGCTTTTACAGGAGAAAATGCCGTCCCTCTCCACTGACCTAAAGATTCACCTTGAACTCGTGGAAAATGCTGCCGCTCGCTCTCTGACGACTCACCCAGATGTCACAAATCAGACCAGCTCTTTCCGCACTCCACTGGTTTCCATTTTCTTTTACAATTGATTTTTAAATTTTACTCTTTGTTTTTAAAGCTCTAAATGGCCTTGCCGCTTCTTATTTAATTGTGCTCTTGTCAGTTCTGAACCCAAGTCGGGCTTTAAGGTCAAACAAGCCAACTTCTACTGGACGTCCCAGAGCCAGACTCAAACACTGATGGACACAGACTCTGGAACAAACCGCCCCCCGAACCATCACAGACTGTGGCTTTTTAAATCAATCAATCTTACTTATTCAGACTGGCTTTTAACACTCAGTAGTGCAGTGACACTTTTATTTGTGCAGTGAATGTATTGTATTATGGTTTTATGCATTTTTGTTTCTATTTTTCTGTATTTTATTGGAAAGCACTCGGTCACCTCGAACGTCGTAAAGGGCTCTATAAGTAAACGTTGATTGATTGACTGGTCGGCTCTCACTTGAGGTCCTGAGTGATGATGGTGCAGAGGAAGAGCAAAGAGCAAAGAGTCCACGGTGGTGATGAGAGTCTGTCAGGGCGAGGGGGGGCAGAGACTTTCCTCAAGTCCACGATCATCTCCACTGTCTTCTGTTGAGCTCCAGGTTGTTGTAGCTGCACCAGGACACAGTTGGTCCACCTCCCTAATCCAGTGGTTCCCAACCTTTTTGTCTTTAGTACCCAAGCTTTGTCTAACACTCCGAGTACCCCTTAACTTGAGTCTTGGGCAAATAAATGGTTTGCTGGTCACATATTGTCAATTATTACTATTATATTTTTGTTTTAGTCATATTTATGGACCAAGATCCTCCTGGTCCTGGTTTAGACCTGGTTTTGTCCTGGTTCAGACCTGGTTCAGACCTGATTGAGACCTGGTTTAGACCTGGTTCAGCCCTGGTTTAGTCTTGAAGAAAAGTAAAAGTGCGTAAATCTGTATCTTAACTCTATGAAATCATTTGTACATTTGTGTTTCTTGCTCGGCTCTTTCAGACATGATTTAATTCATGTCGTTTGAAAACACAGACGTTGCTCATTATTCATCGCGTTCCTTCCAGGTCCGTCCGTTTTGTTTCTATTTTTCTGTATTTTATTGGAAAGCATTCGGTCACCTCGAACGTCGTAAAGGGCTCTATAAGTAAACGTTCCTCCCCGTGTGTTTCAGGTTCCGCCTCTTCATCTACTACGTGGTGATCCTGATCGAGAACGCGGCGCTCAGCACTCTGTGGTACCTCTACCGCGTGCCGCTGTCCACCGACGCCTTCGCCGTGCCCGCCCTCTGCGTCATCTTCAGCTCCTTCCTCACCGGCGTCGTCTTCATGCTCATGTACTACGCCTTCTTCCACCCCAACGGCCCGCGCTTCGGCCGCTCGCCCAGCGGCCAGGGCCTGGACCTGGACCCCACCGCGCACTTCTCCACGCTGCCGTCAGAGGGCACCGCCACCAACTCCCTCCGGTCCAACCGCGGCGGCGTGGGGGCGTCGTCCACCCTGGAGCGGGACAAGGCCACGGAGCGAGACGGCTGCGTCCCTCCGGTGTTCCAGGTTTGTACGACCGCTCCTCGTCCCGCCCCAAACTACACGGTGCATCCTCCAAGACGCCGGGGGCTGTGGTCCGATCAGGGAAGATGATCAGAACCAGAATCAGAAAGGTTTTTAGTGCCATTGTCAGCGAACAAAATTCACAAACTAGGAACTTGCTTCGGAGTAAAGTGCAACACGAATGATAATAATAGTAAGTAAATAGTGAATAGTAAGTCAAAGGTATAGACTATGCTAAAATAAGATAAAATAAGGGCATGCAAAATAAAATATATGTAGAATAAAAATTAAATACAATTTACATTTAAAGTGGCAGGTGTTACAAAGTGTTCATGAGTCCAACGGCAGAGGGAAAGAAACTGTTCTTGTGGCGGGAGGTTCTGGTCCGGATGGACCGTAGCCTCCTGCCCGAGGGGAGTGGCTCAAATAGTCCGTGTCCAGGGTGAGAAGAGTCAGCTGTGACCAACCTGCTCGTCCTCGAGTCCTGGAGACGTACAGGTCCTGGAGACACAGGTCCTGGAGACACAGGTCCTGGAGACACAGGTCCTGGACAGATGGAAGGCTGCAGCCGATCACCTTCTCAGCAGAGCGCACAATGCGCTGTAGTCTCTGTTTGTCCCTCTGTGGCTCCTGTACCACACGCTGATGGAGGAGGTGAGGATGGACCTCCTCACCATCATCTGCTGCAACTTGTCTTTCCTCAGCTGCCGCAGGAAGTACATCCTCTGCTGGGCCTTCTTGATGATGGAGCTGATGGTCAGCTCCCACTTGAGGTCCTGAGTGATGATGGTGCAGAGGAAGAGCAAAGAGCAAAGAGTCCACGGTGGTGATGAGAGTCTGTCAGGGCGAGGGGGGGCTGAGACTTTCCTCAAGTCCACGATCATCTCCACTGTCTTCTGTTGAGCTCCAGGTTGTTGTAGCTGCACCAGGACACAGTCGGTCCACCTCCCTAATCCAGTGGTTCCCAACCTTTTTGTCTTTAGTACCCAAGCTTTGTCTAACACTCCGAGTACCCCTTAACTTGAGTCTTGGGCAAATAAATGGTTTGCTGGTCACATATTGTCAATTATTACTATTATATTTTTGTTTTAGTCATATTTATGGACCAAGATCCTCCTGGTCCTGGTTTAGACCTGTTTTTTTCCCGGTTCAGACCTGGTTCAGACCGGGTTCAGACCTGGTTTAATCCTGGTTCAGTCCTGGTTTAGTCTTGAGGAAAAGTAAAAGTGAGTAAATCTTTATCTTGACAATATGAAATCATTTGTACATTTGTGTTTCTTGCTCGGCTCCTTTAAACATGATTTAATTCGTGTCGTTTGAAAACACAGACGTTGCTCATTATTCATCTTGTTCCTTCCAGGTCCGTCCGACCGCGCCGTCCACGCCGTCGTCCCGTCCGCCCCGACTGGAGGAGACGGTGATAAAGATCGACCTGTGCAGGAACCGTTACCCGGCGTGGGAGCGGCACGTGCTGGACCGCAGCATCCGGCGGGCCATCCTGGCGGTGGACTGTTCCCTGACGCCGCCGAGGCTCCAGTACAAGGACGACGCGCTGGTGCAGGAGCGGCTGGAGTACGAGACCACGCTATAGTGCAGCCCGCGCCGGCCGGAGAACCACTGCAATAACCGTCCGGACACTGCGAGCGCGAGGGCCGGGGGTCTGAGCGGCGGCGGTTCATCACGTCGGGCGCGCTTTGAGTGGCTTTGAGAGTCGTGTGGTTCGAAGGTCGGGCTGTGTCACAAAAATGAACATCTCTTTGTTTTTCTGGAGTGTTCCGATAACGACGTTAAGACAATTTTTAGTCAATTCGTCAGTCTTTAAAGTCTGTATGACAGGGTTAGACGACACATTTCACTAAAACGTAGTGAATATGATTCTATTTAAGATTTGACTAAACATTTTTGCCTGTTTTTCCCCAGTCTGACAGTTTTTGTGAAGTTTCAATTGCACTTCCCGGTTGAACATGAGCACAAATGTGACACAGTTAGAGGTGATTCCACAACTGTTACCATAGCAACCAGACTGTAAACAAGGGCCAACGTCCACATAACTTACACTATTCACCTTATTCTGCCCCGCCCACTGTTGCCGTTTTTTGCACTTTTGTTGTAAACGCACAAAAGTTTGACGAGAACTCTGTTAAAGCTAATGACGAACGAGGGAAAAGTCTGACGCTAAAATGTTACATAAAGTAGATTGATTTGTGTAAAATGTTTAATGAACACGAGCAACAACAAGTCACAACGCAACGATTTCCTGGTCAGTCTGAAAACGGCTTTTTAGTCGTGTTTAGACAAAAATGTAATTAAAAGTGACAAAAACGTGGAAAAAACAGAATAAAGTGGCAAAAATGCGGCAATAAGTGACGAAAACGCAACAAGTGACAAAAACGTGACTAATTGACTGACAAAAATGTGAGTAAAAGTGACAAAAACGTGGAAAAAAAACGGAAGAAAGTGACAAATGCACAACAATAAGTGACAAAAACGTGACAAGAACGCAACTAAAAGTGAGAAAAATACAGGAAAAAGTGACAAAAACGTGACAATAAGTGACAAAAAACACTAAAAGTCTCGCCGCTAAAATGTTACATAAAGTAGATTGATTTGTGTAAAATGTTTAATGAACACGAGCAACAACAAATCACAACGCAACGATTTCCTGAAAACGTCTTTTTAGTCGAGTAGAACTTATTTTCTGTTGAGCTCGTCTGCTCCGTGTGAACTACAACGGAAACAAGACGGCGGCGTGTACGGCAACTTCAGGAATAAGGTGAATAGTTATTTGAAATGTGATTGTGGGCGGAGTTTAGGTGCGTAGCCCCACTTTAACATAAAATAAAAGATAACTGTGAAAAATCCAGCCAAACGACTCGAAACGACACAAGTCAAACTACTCAAAACGACGAGAACATTTTGAACTCCCGTCCCTCGAACCCGTGCTCCTGCAGTGTAACTCTCTGAAGCCTGTCCCAGCAAAAACACTAGCACTTGTTTTATTCGTGACGGACACTTTCTGTTCTCATCAGGGATCCTCCTCCTCCTCCTCGTCCTCCTCCTCCTCGTCTCAAACGGATTCATCTGCGACGGCGAAATGAGACGTTTCGTTTTGTCCCTCCTCTGACCCCGTCCATGCGTCTCTCTGCGGCCGAACGTCAGGCTCTGTCTCGTCTCGCACCTCGGACATTTAGAGCGAGCAAAAGTGAACGGAACGAGCACAACAAAAGGAGTTTGCTCGCATAAAAACATCAAACAGAAATGTCTGTCGCAAAAGCACAAATGTGAAACACTATGATTTAGAACTAAATGAAACAGAATTCAGACATGGTTTAGATCTTCAGGCCTTCCTTAGGTCTAGTTTAAGAGAGGATTTAGACCTGGTTTAGATCCAGCTCATTAGACCCGTTTTAGACCTGTTTAGAGCTGGCTTAGACCTGACTTAGACCTGACGTAGGACTAAACCAGGTTTAAAACAGCTCTGTTTTAGACCTGGTTTAAATCTGATTTACGGCTGGTTTAGTCCTAGTTTAGTCTTGTTTCATACCTTGTTTAGATCTGGTTTAGACCTGACTTAGACCTGACTTAGGCCTAACTTTGAGCTGTTTTAGATCTGGTTCAGACCTGGTTCAGACCTGGTTTAGACCTGGTTTAATCCTGTTTTAGTCCTGGATTATTCCTGGTTTAGACCTGGTTTATTCCTGTTTTAGACCTGGTTTAGACCTCTTTTAGACCTGGTTTAATCCTGTTTTAGTCCTAGTTTAAACCTGGTTTAGACCCGGTTTAGTCCTGTTTTAGTCCTTGTTTAGAACTGGTTTAGACCCAGTTTAGTCCTGGTTTAGTCCCGGTTTAGTCCTGTTTTAGTCCCGGTTTAGTCCCGGTTTAGTCCTGTTTTAGTCCTTGTTTAGACCTGGATTAGACCTGGTTTAGTCCTGTTTTAGACCAGGTTTAGTCCTGTTTTAGACCAGGTTTAGTCCTGTTTTAGACCTGGTTTAGTCCTGTTTTAGACCTGGTTTAGTCCTGTTTTAGACCAGGTTTAGTCCTGTTTTAGTCCCAGTTTATTCCTGTTTTAGACCTGGTTTAGTCCTGTTGTAGTCCTGGAGCGAGTCCGGACAGAGCCTGACCGACCAATCACAGCCGACCTCTCGAACGTAGCACCTCCCCCTTTCCTCCTCCCGTGAACTTTGACCCTGAAATCTGAACGAACAAAACTAAAACTACCTGTGAAGCTCCTCTTTTTCTCTCAATGTTCCAAATGCCAAGAAACTGGAGACGCTCTGAATCGAAAAAAAAAAACAAACAACGTCGGCGAAAAAGGCCAAACGTCGGGACGAGAATCCACTCCGTGCAGCGTTTTCTATCGAACATTATCGTCATTTTGTTTTGGGTTGAGTGTGTTGCAAACAGTGCGTGTCATATCGAGAGCAGAGAGGTAGAAAATGGATTTTGATGCAAGGTTTTGACTGAAAAAGCAGCTGGTTTCGGACATAAGTTTACACACGATTCATGCCTTGAGTTCAAAGTGCCACTGACTTTTTATTTTATTTGATTTTTTTCATTAATTTCGTCCGTTTGCAGCGGTGGGTATCGTTACTTCAGGGTAAAACTGCATTTCTCAAGCACAAAGTAATAGTTTAGTTTCTATTCTTTGTAATGTTTTAAACTGGAATGAAAAGTATAAAGTAGTTTTCATTTGGTTTGAAGGATTATTTTACACGTTCCAGCTTTGAGAAACAAACAAAAATGCAAATATAAACCTCAGAAATTGATTTTAATTGTGACTGTTTACCAAAAGTCAGTGCAAATCTGTACATAATCACTGCATTTAACACAATTTTTTTTTTCAAAATCTGTGAAATACTTTTACTTTTTAGATTTTCTAATGTGAAGTTAAATGAATTTCATGGACAAAACCTCAAACGATGCACAAAAGCCGGTGTTTTTGAAGAATCGACACAGAAATAAGACAAACTAAATCATATCTGAAGGAGTTTTTGTCACTTGTAAACTTTAAACCAACACTTTTTACTCAACATTAAACTGACATTTACAAAATAACGATAAGAACCTGCTCAAATGAAGCCATGACCAGAGAAGTACTCTTATTTTGTTACTCAAGTGAAAATACAAATACAAGAGCAAAGAAATACTCAAAAAATCTGCTTAAGTAAAAGTTTTGAGGTTTAAAAATGTACTTTAGGAGTAAAAAGTAAAAGTATTTCACACTGATTTTGAGAAAAAGCGTTAAATGTAGTGATTTTGATAAAGATTTGTGCTGCCTTTTCATAAACAGCCACAATTAACATCAATTGTGTACATTTTCTAGAGAATTTTCTGTGTATTTCAAAGCTGGGACTTGAACTCGAGACCTTTACGCAGAATGTCATCATAAACGTGTAAAAATAACACCTCAAACAGATGAAAAGTACTTTATACTTTCACATTTTAAGAGTAGAAAGTACAAACACCTGCCCTAAAACAGTGCGGCAGGAAAAGTAGCCAAAAGTGTGACTTCATAAAGCTTTAGTTATTTACTGACTTTATTAAATGTGTCTCAAGTGGGTTTAAAGTGTCTGAGAAGGGCAGTTTTATTTAAAGATTTGGGAGTAAAAGTACTTGAGTAAATATTACCCACCTCTGCAGGTTTGTCAAGTCCAAGCACAACATCTGACCAACCAGACGTTCAAGTTACACCGGTTTAGACCTGGTTTAGTCCTGGTTTAGACCTGGTTTAGACCTGGTTTAGTCCTGGTTTAATCCTGGTTTAGACCTGGTTTAGACCTGATTTAGACCTGGTTTAGTCCTGGTTTAGACCTGGTTTAGTCCTGGTTTAATCCTGGTTTAATCCTGGTTCAGACCTGGTTTAGTCCTGATTTAGACCTGGTTTAGACCTGGTTTAAACCTGGTTTAGTCCAGGTTTAGACCTGGTTTAGTCCAGGTTTAGACCTGGTTTAGACCTGGTTTAGACCTGGTTTAGACCTGGTTTAGACCTGATTTAGACCTGGTTTAGACCTGGTTGACCTGGTTTAGACCTGGTTTAGACCTGGTTTAAACCTGGTTTAGTCCAGGTTTAGACCTGGTTTAGTCCAGGTTTAGACCTGGTTTAGACCTGGTTTAGTCCTGGTTTAGACCTGGTTTAGACCTGGTTTAGACCTGGTTCAGACCTGATTTAGACCTGGTTTAGACCTGGTTTAGTCCTGGTTTAGTCCTGATTCAGTCCTGGTTTAGTCCTGGTTTGGTCCTGGTTCAGTCCTGGTTTAGTCCTGGTTTAGTCCTGGTTCAGTCCTGGTTTAGTCCTGGTTTGGTCCTGGTTCAGTCCTGGTTTAGACCTGGTTTAGACCTGATTTAGACCTGGTTTAGACCTGATTTAGACCTGGTTTAATCCTGGTTTAGTCCTGGTTTAGACCTGGTTTAGACCTGATTTAGACCTGGTTTAGACCTGATTTAGTCCTGGTTTGGTCCTGGTTCAGTCCTGGTTTAGACCTGATTTAGACCTGGTTTAGTCCTGGTTTAGACCTGGTTTAGACCTGGTTTAGACCTGGTTCAGACCTGATTTAGACCTGGTTTAGACCTGGTTTAGTCCTGGTTTAGTCCTGATTCAGTCCTGGTTTAGTCCTGGTTTGGTCCTGGTTCAGTCCTGGTTTAGACCTGATTTAGACCTGGTTTAGACCTGATTTAGACCTGGTTTAGTCCTGGTTTAGACCTGGTTTAGACCTGGTTTAGACCTGGTTTAGGCCTGATTTAGACCTGGTTTAGTCCTGGTTTAGACCTGGTTTAGTCCTGGTTTAGACCTGGTTCAGTCCTGGTTCAGTCCTGGCTCAGTCCTGGTTTCAGTCCTGGTTTAGACCTGGTTTAGTCCTGGTTTAGACCTGGTTTAGACCTGGTTTACTCCTGGTTTAGTCCTGGTTTAGTCCTGGTTCAGTCCTGGTTCAGTCCTGGTTTAGACCTGGTTTAGACCTGGTTTAGACCTGGTTTAGTCCTGATTTAGACCTGGTTTAGTCCTGGTTCAGTCCTGGTTCAGTCCTGGTTTAGACCTGGTTTACTCCTGGTTTAGACCTGGTTCAGTCCTGGTTTACTCCTGGTTTAAACCTGGTTTAAACCTGGTTTAGACCTGGTTTAGACCTGGTTCAGTCCTGGTTTAGACCTGGTTTACTCCTGGTTCAGTCCTGGTTTAGACCTGGTTCAGTCCTGGTTTACTCCTGGTTTAGACCTGGTTTAGACCTGGTTTAGACCTGGTTCAGTCCTGGTTCAGACCTGGTTCAGTCCTGGTTCAGTCCTGGTTTACTCCTGGTTCAGTCCTGGTTTAGACCTGGTTTAGACCTGGTTCAGTCCTGGTTCAGTCCTGGTTTACTCCTGGTTTAGACCTGGTTTAGACCTGGTTCAGTCCTGGTTCAGTCCTGGATTACTCCTGGTTCAGTCCTGGTTTAGACCTGGTTTAGACCTGGTTCAGTCCTGGTTCAGTCCTGGTTCAGACCTGGTTCAGTCCTGGTTCAGTCCTGGTTTACTCCTGGTTCAGTCCTGGTTTAGACCTGGTTCAGTCCTGGTTCAGTCCTGGTTTAGACCTGGTTCAGTCCTGGTTCAGTCCTGGTTTAGACCTGGTTCAGTCCTGGTTCAGTCCTGGTTTAGACCTGGTTCAGTCCTTGTTCTTGGACTTTAAACAGGTTTTAAATGTGATCACAGACTAGTTTCATGTTGCGTTCACTGCTGTTTCACGTGACATTTTGCCTTTTATTGCTGCTGTATTTGTTTCTCGTCTAAATGTGACGAAGAGAGTGAACCGTTTGTGAAAAGCACACATTTTAACACGAGCAGAAAACAAAACAAAACCTCACGTGGAATCTGTGTTTGTGACGAGAGCGAGCCCCGGACACTTCGACAGAATCGAGGAGACACCGTGTGATGTTCAGAGCTGAAGAGCAGAGGCCTTTTACACCAACGGTTCTGTTGCCTTGGTTTGGCTTAAAAACTTTATTTTTGATATTTTATGTTTACATTTAGCCTTTGTTTAACGTGCCATCAATTCAACAGAAGGCCTTTTATTTAACTGGAAATACCACATACCTGGTTTAGACCTGGTTTAGACCTGGTTTAGTCCTGGTTTGGACCTGGTTTGGACCTGGTTTGGACCTGGTTTGGACCTGGTTTAGACCTGGTTTGGACCTGGTTTAGACCTGGTTTGGACCTGATTTAGACCTGGTTTAGTCCTGGTTTGGACCTGGTTTGGACCTGGTTTGGACCTGATTTAGACCTGGTTTGGACCTGGTTTAGACCTGGTTTGGACCTGGTTTAGACCTGGTTTGGACCTGGTTTAGACCTGGTTTGGACCTGGTTTAGTCCTGGTTTGGACCTGGTTTAGTCCTGGTTTGGACCTGGTTTAGACCTGGTTTAGTCCTGGTTTGGACCTGGTTTGGACCTGGTTTGGACCTGGTTTAGACCTGGTTTAGACCTGGTTTGGACCTGGTTTAGACCTGGTTTAGACCTGGTTTAGACCTGGTTTAGACCTGGTTTGGACCTGGTTTGGACCTGGTTTAGACCTGGTTTGGACCTGGTTTAGACCTGGTTTAGACCTGGTTTGGACCTGGTTTAGACCTGGTTTAGACCTGGTTTGGACCTGGTTTAGACCTGGTTTAGACCTGGTTTGGACCTGGTTTAGACCTGGTTTGGACCTGGTTTAGTCCTGGTTTAGACCTGGTTTGGACCTGGTTTGGACCTGGTTTGGACCTGGTTTAGACCTGGTTTGGACCTGGTTTGGACCTGGTTTAGACCTGGTTTAGACCTGGTTTAGACCTGGTTTGGACCTGGTTTAGACCTGGTTTAGTCCTGGTTTAGACCTGGTTTAGACCTGGTTTGGACCTGGTTTGGACCTGGTTTAGACCTGGTTTGGACCTGGTTTAGACCTGGTTTAGACCTGGTTTAGACCTGGTTTGGACCTGGTTTAGACCTGGTTTAGACCTGGTTTGGACCTGGTTTAGACCTGGTTTGGACCTGGTTTAGTCCTGGTTTAGACCTGGTTTAGACCTGGTTTGGACCTGGTTTAGACCTGGTTTGGACCTGGTTTAGTCCTGGTTTAGACCTGGTTTAGACCTGGTTTGGACCTGGTTTGGACCTGGTTTGGACCTGGTTTGGACCTGGTTTAGACCTGGTTTGGACCTGGTTTGGACCTGGTTTAGACCTGGTTTAGACCTGGTTTAGACCTGTTTTGGACCTGGTTTGGTCCTGGTTTAGACCTGGTTTTGACCTGGTTTAGACCTGGTTTAGACCTGGTTTAGACCTGGTTTGGACCTGGTTTGGACCTGGTTTAGACCTGGTTTGGACCTGGTTTAGACCTGGTTTAGACCTGGTTTGGACCTGGTTTGGACCTGGTTTAGACCTGGTTTAGACCTGGTTTAGACCTGGTTTGGACCTGGTTTGGACCTGGTTTAGACCTGGTTTGGACCTGGTTTAGACCTGGTTTAGACCTGGTTTAGACCTGGTTTGGACCTGGTTTGGACCTGGTTTAGACCTGGTTTAGACCTGGTTTGGACCTGGTTTAGACCTGGTTTGGACCTGGTTTAGTCCTGGTTTAGACCTGGTTTAGACCTGGTTTGGACCTGGTTTAGACCTGGTTTGGACCTGGTTTAGTCCTGGTTTAGACCTGGTTTAGACCTGGTTTAGTCCTGGTTTGGACCTGGTTTGGACCTGGTTTGGACCTGGTTTAGACCTGGTTTGGACCTGGTTTGGACCTGGTTTAGACCTGGTTTAGACCTGGTTTAGACCTGGTTTGGACCTGGTTTGGACCTGGTTTAGACCTGGTTTAGACCTGGTTTAGACCTGGTTTAGACCTGGTTTAGACCTGGTTTGGACCTGGTTTGGACCTGGTTTAGATCTGGTTTGGACCTGGTTTGGACCTGGTTTAGACCTGGTTTGGACCTGGTTTAGATCATCACATAAACATTAGAAAGCCACACCTTCAGCGCTCATTATTGAAGCCCATTTCCACTAAATAAAAAACTAAAACCAAGTCATAAATGTGAGTTAAAATCACTATTTGACTTCCTGCGAGGCTCTTTTATTTCATTTACTGGTGGAAATGGTCTTCCAGATCGTCTCACCTGAACATTTTCTGATAAACAACAGGTGGACCTTTGGATCCTGAAACCAAAGCAGTGAAGCCCAGGGCCGTACATTCACTGCTCTGAGCAAAAGTCAGAGACAAACACAGAGCTCAGCCTCTGGTTCAGGGGAACGTTCACTTTATTTGTTCCTCGTGAGAGAAACTCGCGCTCTGCATTTGACCCTTCAGCGCTCGGGACCAGATCCAGATCTGGGTCTAGTCTTGGTCAGGACTGAAACCAGAGGAAACCCGCCCACACACAGAGAGAACATGCAAACTAGTCATTTGGCTCCCGAGGATTTGTCATTTGGCAAAAAAAATGTTCCTGACCATTTCAAAACTCAGAACTTTTACTGCAATTGTTCTGGTTTAGCTCTGGTTTAGTCCTGATACTGTCCTGATTCAGACCTGGGTTAGTCCTGATTCAGTCCTGGTTTAGTCCTGATTCAGACCTGGTTTAGTCCTGGCTTAGTCCTGATTCAGACCTGGTTTAGTCCTGGCTTAGTCCTGATTCAGACCTGGTTTAGTCCTGGCTTAGTCCTGATTCAGACCTGGTTTAGTCCTGGCTTAGTCCTGATTCAGACCTGGTTTAGTCCTGGCTTAGTCCTGATTCAGACCTGGTTTAGTCCTGGCTTAGTCCTGATTCAGACCTGGTTTAGTCCTGGCTTAGTCCTGATTCAGACCTGGTTTAGTCCTGGCTTAGTCCTGATTCAGACCTGGTTTAGTCCTGGCTTAGTCCTGATTCAGACCTGGTTTAGTCCTGGCTTAGTCCTGATTCAGACCTGGTTTAGTCCTGGCTTAGTCCTGATTCAGACCTGGCTTAGACCTGGCTTAGTCCTGATTCAGACCTGGTTTAGTCCTGGTTTAGTCCTGATTCAGACCTGGTTTAGTCCTGATTCAGTCCTGATTCAGTCCTGGTTCAGTCCTGATTCAGTCCTGATTCAGTCCTGGTTTAGTCCTGCTTAGTCCTGATTCAGTCCTGCTTTGGTCCTGATTCAGTCCTGGTTTAGTCCTGGTTTAGTCCTGATTCAGACCAGATTCAGTCCTGGTCTAGTCCTGATTCAGACTTGATTCAGACCTGGTTTAGTCCTGGTTTAGTCCTGGTTTAGTCCTGGTTCAGTCCATGAAGTCTCCAAAACTACAACAAAAAGTCCCCTTTAATCCAAACGAATCGACATATTTGACAATGTGCAGCACTTTTGACTGAACCTTTGTGAATTAAACGTGGGCAGAACTAGCTTTTTATCATGATTTATTTTCAAAATCTCACCAGAAGAATCATTCGACATTTGAATATCTTTACATTTACTTTAAACATTTCATCGAGGCACAACTTCCTCTCCTGAAAACCCGTCTTTAACTTTTGCACGTGGAGCTGCCAGAGATAACGTGGGTTTTTTGTGGAAGGACGGCGTTAGTTGAAGCACAGCAAAAGCACAAGTTGTAGGACAAACACGTGTAAATATGTGTATGCAAAGTGTAGTGTACAAACCCTCCCCGAGTGTGAAGAACGTTCTCGAAAACTCAAGAATCTCGTGGCGTCGTGTCGTATTTTTAACGGGAAATATATCCATCTTTTGTTGCCTAAATGTGTGAAAGTCTGACGTGTTGCATTCAAACGAGTGGGAGAACGTTTTGTTGTAAAAAACGAAATGGATAAAAAAAAAAAAAAACGAGTGATGAAGAAAAACATGTCCGAATTACATTTTTGTACATATTGGATTTTTGTAAATTTTTATTTGACTCTGATGCAACACAAAGGAAATAATAAAGTTCACTGTGGTGGAGTTTGTGTGGCGTTTATTATTGATTCTGTCGAGAGACGTTTAACAGTTTAGTCTCCGAAAAAAACGGAAAAACTCATCCATGCATTTGTCACGTCCAGATTAAACTACTAAAAGTGCTATAAAAAGCTTTCAATGGGTTCAAAATGCAACATTATAAACAGGAACTAGAAGAAGAGAGCACGTTACGCCGGTGTTAGAGTCTCTACATTGGCTTCTGTTGAGTTTAGAATCAAATTTAAAGTCTATACGACGGGTTTGACGACACATTTGATTAAAATGTAGTGATTTTACTAAACATTTTGCCCGTTTGTCCTCAGTTTGACAGTTTTCGTAAAGTTTATAATGTCACTTCCTGGTCGAGCACAAATATGACAGCGTTAGAGTTAATTCCACAGCTGTTACCATAGCAACGAGTCTGTAAACAAGGACCCGCATCCATATACGTTACACAATAGTTAAGAATTGATAATAAATAATCCATGATAACACCACTTTGTCTTACTTTTGTCACTTTTAGTTGCGTTGTTGTCACTTTTAGTTGCGTTTTTATCACTTTTAGTTACATTTTTGTCACTTTTAGTTGCGTTGTTGTCACTTTTAGTTGCGTTTTTGTCACTTTTAGTTACATTTTTGTCACTTTTAGTTGCGTTGTTGTCACTTTTAGTTGCGTTGTTGTCACTTTTAGTTGCGTTTTTGTCACTTTTAGTTGCGTTGTTGTCACTTTTAGTTGCGTTTTTATCACTTTTAGTTACATTTTTGTCACTTTTAGTTACATTTTTGTCACTTTTAGTTGCGTTGTTGTCACTTTTAGTTACGTTTTTATCACTTTTAGTTACATTTTTGTCACTTTTAGTTGCGTTGTTGTCACTTTTAGTTACGTTTTTATCACTTTTAGTTACATTTTTGTCACTTTTAGTTACATTTTTGTCACTTTTAGTTGCGTTGTTGTCACTTTTAGTTGCGTTTTATCACTTTTAGTTACATTTTTGTCACTTTTAGTTGCGTTTTTGTCACTTTTAGTTACGTTTTATCACTTTTAGTTACATTTTTGTCACTTTTAGTTGCGTCTTTGTCACTTTTAGTTACATTTTTGTCACTTTTAGTTGCGTTTTTATCACTTTTAGTTGCGTTGTTGTCACTTTTAGTTACGTTTTATCACTTTTAGTTACATTTTTGTCACTTTTAGTTGCGTTTTTGTCACTTTTAGTTGCGTTTTTGTCACTTTTAGTTCCGTTTTTGTTATATTTTGTATAGTACGTCACTTTTTGATGACATCATAGAGGGATTCATGACACGACATGATTTGGCAAATAATAATACCTGACAACTTTAATTTTGTTGAATGATGGTTTAAAAATGGTGCCAGTCGTCTGTAAAGTGTCCGTGTTTACAATGTTACGTCGCTTTTTGATGACATCACAGAGGGACAGCACTACTTCCTGTCATTTTAAACTTTTACTTGTCTAAATTTCGCCACAAACTACTACTTCACAAATGTAAAACTATGACAAATATTTACCACAGGTGCCCTCCCTCCAAACTGAGTCAGGATTAGAACATTTTGAGAGCCTGAAATAGACTTTAAAATCCTCCCCCTGATTTATAAAGCCATACACGATATGGCCCCATCGACCTCAAAGATGAGACAGTAGAGTACCGTCCAAACAGAGCACTTCACTCTCAAAATGCTGTTTGGTCCTGGAGTCTGTAAAAGCTCAGCAGCAGGTCGAGCGTTTAGACTGAGCTCCTGTGGAACCAGCTCCTGTCCATGTTAAAGGGCCTCTGACAGGTTGGACCACTCATGGAACTAAAACACAGGTAACATAAATATATTTAAAGTTTTGCTAAAAGAAATTATATATTTAATCACGATTTAGCATTTTTTTTAACTTTAGTAATATCACTTCCTGGTTGAAACTGATGACATCACACTAGGAAATTACTTTGTGCATTGGGCTAAAACTCAGCTAATGTCACAGATTTTTTAATTTGACAAATAAAAATATACGTGAACAGCTTTATTTTGTTGAATTAACATTTTAAGCGTACAAAAAAGTTGTTTATTTTGGGTAAATTATGCATAACCTATGGATGGAATGAGTCTCCCTAGTGTGATGTCATCAGTTTTTTACTTCCTGTAATTTTCAACAGATTTTTCAACTTTTCTCCTCAAACTGTTACTCGATTGTTGTAAAACTAGATTTTTTACATACAGTGGGATTTAATACACCAAATAAAATCAAAATTAGAACATTGTCAAAACCTGTCATATGCACTTTAAAGGTCCCATATTCTGCTCTTTTCCCCTTTACACAGTCTGTTCTAAGGGCTTTGTTGATACATTTTCTCGTTGTGTAATATCCATAACATAACAGTTTACAAAAAACACCCATTTCTTGGACTGGCCCCCCTCCTTGTAAAAGCAAACGGCTCACTCTGAGATCTGACCCCCCCGAACAGAGAGCAGGCTGCCTCCCCCACCCAACCCGCGACCAAGCCTAGAGCGGAGATGGTGCATGCGCCGTGTGCTCCGGTAAACAGCGATACACAAACACTGAATAAACATTTTCTCGTCCTGACGGTGCGTCGTGCTGAGTCCTACGTCCTGGATCTGACCTGGAGTTTGACGTGCTCCAGGGCCTCAACGACGGACGTTGCCGTTTGGTAAATAACAAGCTAACTCTTCGATCTGTCGTAACCATCGTGTAATTACTGTGTAGCATTAGCATTAGCTGTTTTTATTCTTCCTGGAGGCGTGGCTTAAACACCGCGTCATCTTAGTGAGGAGCCCCCGTCTGCTGCTCAGCCGAGGGGGACGGAAAAGACAGTTCTCTAGTGAAAACATGAGGGAATCAATCAAAAAAACACTTTGGGCACAACATACGAGGCCCAAATAGCACTGTAGGAAGGTTAACACCTCTGAAAAGTCCATTTTGCATGTTATGGGACCTTTAAATGTTCATGTTCCTCTTTAAAACAGTTTATGGTCAGGACAGTGAGGAACAGAAATAAAAACCTACAGTTTTAGCTCCACTGCCCCAGGAGTGACTCTGTCTGGGGGAAGTATGGAGCTGAACACTGTTCTCTGGTTCTTCTACTTTCACCAACAATATTTAAAGTCTATACGACAGCTTCTCAAAAAAAAAAAAAAATCCAATTCTGACTTAGTTTGATGTGAGGGCACCTGAGGTAATTATCTATTACAGTTTTACATTTGTGAAGTTGCAGTTAAAATGTGAAAAATAAAAGTTTAAAATGACAGGAAGTAGAGCTGAGTTCTAAAACGGAATCCCTCTGTGACATCAAAAAGCGACGCACCACTGAAAACACAGACAATTTACAGACGACTGGCACGTTTTTCTGACAGTTTGAACCACCATTCAACAAAATAAAATGTTATCAGTGATTATTATTCATCAAATCATAACTGTTGTGTAATTTATGTAAATGTCGGCCCTTGTTTACAGTCTGGTTGCTACGGTAACAGTTGTAGAATTACTTGTTTTACTTATTTGTGCTCATGTTCAACCAGGAAGTGACATCATAAACTTTACACAAACTGGAGACAAACGGGCAAAATGTTCAGTCAAATCTTAAATATGAAAATGTTCACCGTGTTTTAGTGAAATGTGGAGTTACAGACTTTAAAACTTTAGTTCACCTGTAGCCCGTTCATTGCTGTTCACATGTTTTTGTCTCTCGCACGTTTAAAACTATCGCAAAACTATCAGTTCATTTTAATTTATTCATGGAGAGCTTTATGTTTTGACGTCACCTGAACCTCACACAAGAATCATCAAATCCACGAATATGAAACCAAACATCACTTTTATTTGAATGCTGCTGATGACACTTTGACACAATTTAAAACGTAAAAAAACAAACAAACACTGAATCACTTTGTCCTTTTCACAGAAGACACGTCTAAAGTCTGACTTGGTCTCAGCGAATCATCTCAGACGATCACATTGTGAAAGCTTCAGTCGAGCAAACGCATCGTCGCGAGTCAGGAATCTTTGCTTTGTGTTTTTTTTAGACTCTTGAACACGTTTGACATTTATTTCCCACGTTTTTCTTTAACGAGCTTTGTTCATCTAATTTTTCTTAGAGCTGCAACTAATGATGAATTATAATGATTATTTCTACTGAACGTTGAGACTTTTAATACATTTTTAACCAAATAAAGGTTGAAATATGGCAACTGAAGGCTTAAATATTGAGATTATTTAAGAATAAAGAGTATTATTTATGAAAATCTGAAATTATTTGCTCTTTTTTGACATTTTGATTCAACATTGTCACTGTCTTTGTTAGTCTGTGTAGTCCAGATAATCCAGGATTCAATTAGCGCTGCAACAATTACAAAAAATCGTTATCTGGTCGATACAGACAATAAAACACATACGAAGAGACCTTTTATAACAAAGACAGTAGCATTACTAAATCAAAATGTCAAGAAAATAATAAAGAATTTCAGATTTTCATAAATAACACACTTTTTGTAAATATTCTCGACCTGGAAGCCTTCAGTCGCCATATTTCAACCTTTATTTTGTTGATAATGTGTCGAAAAACTCTCAATGTACAATAGAAATAATCTTTTGTTTGACTGTCAACTTCTAAAATAATCGTTAGTTGCAGCATTATTCCGATTAAAGGGGCTGTATCTGATTTTTACTGTTTTGAAACGTGAAAAAAACTAAGTCTTTCCATCAGTCACATGTGTCTCTCACTTCAATGCAGTCCCAGCATCATAAATATTCACCTCCAGGAGTTTAGAAGCACTTTGAGCCAAGAGCAGTAAAGCTAACAAACATTAGCATGCTAACGGTGCACTTCCTGCTTCTCGTAGAATAAAACGCTCTATAAACAGATGCTGTGTCTCATTTTCACCAGAACAGATGCTTTCATAATATTTCTGTGCTGGAGAAACAGATTTGACTTTATTACATGAACAAAAACAAAAAAACAAAACAAAAAAAAGTCAAGGACAAGCCCCTTTAATCGGAATAATTGCCTTTAAACCCTTTCTGAGTTTCGACTGTTACAAACCGCCTGGTGACATCACGTGCTCGTCTACGTGAAGAAGATTAATGCCCTACTGAGGAACATTCCAGGGTAAGCAATAACAGACGAGAAGGTGAGAAGAAGTTACACAGTGCACCTTTAAGGACGGCTTTGCTTTTTAAAGGGCGTATGACAGGTTTGTATTTATGACTTTGTTTGGTGTAAATTATAGTTTTACACAAACCAAGTGTCCGTTTGTGAAGAAAAGTCGAACGATATGTCGAAATTTACAGGAAGTAGAGCAAAACATGATGACATCACACCAGGAAGTTTGAGTAAATCTACAATTTAAAGGGACTCTTTAAAGGACAAATATCATGCATTATTGAACTGTCATTGACCTTTAAACCTGCTCTTAAAGGGCCTATGACGGGTTTTTATGATTTTCTAATTTTGACTTTCTTCAGTGCATTAATACTTTGTGTAAATACAAATGATAGTTTTGCACCAAGCAAGTCGCTATTTGTGGAGAAAAGTTTAAAAATCTGTGACAGGAATGACAGGAAGTAAACAAACCAATGACATCACGCTGGGGAGACAAAGGTCGTGCATAATTTACACAAAATAAACTACTTTTGTGACCCTTTAAACATTAATTCAACAAAATAAAAGTGTTCTCGTGTGTTTCTCTTTGTCAAATGAACAAAATCTGTGACATTACAGGAGTTTTGGCCACTGTACAGTGTGTGTGTGGTTGCTATGGTAATTTCCTAGCGTGATGTCACACTTTACAACCAGGAAGTAAAATTTAAAAACTAAAAAACAGCTAAACTGGGGTTAAATTTGTAAAGATTTTAGTAGAAATTTAAACATATTTACCTTAACTGCATTTTAGTTAAATGTGCATTTCAACCTGTTATAGGCCCTTTAAGTGTTTTTACTTTGACTTCTCGTGTTTAAAACTAAAAATGTAATGTTTTTACAAAGAACAATGTCACTTAGTCACAGCCTTGATAGAGACGCCACATAAACGCAGCTGTGGCTCCATCTACTGGCTGCAGAGGGAAATACACATATTTGTATCTACACGATGCTTTGATATGCTAGGTACGCTAAGCTAACGGAGGAAATGCTCAGAGTCTGACGACGATTTATGACTTCAAAACAGAAAAGATTCTCGGAGTCACGTGACACATCGAAGGAATTCAGAACGGAGTGTTTTTGACGTTCGAAGGGAGAGGACTTTCTAACCAGGATTCATCAAACTCGTGTGAATGAAGCTACGTGCAGCTCCTGGTGTGTTTTTGATGACGGCGCAATGTTAAAAATAAATAAATAATAAATATGACACTGTATTTGCTCTATTTTTCAGATGAAGAACAGTATCTTTTAGTGAAATAGGGTCCAATAAGACAATAAACTATTCAAATAACCAATCTTAAACCTGATTTATCACGCTTTGACACTTTGCTTTGGGGTCCCGAGTCGACTGAATGGCTATTGTCGGGGTCCCGGCCGGAAAAGTTTGGGAACCCCTGATTTAAACAATAATTCAACAAAATAAATGTGTTCTTGTATATTTTCCTTTGTCAAATAATAATCCCTGCAGCATTAAAGGAGTGTTGCTAGGTAACAGTTATAGAATTTCCTAGAGTGATGTCACGATTTACAACCAGGAAGTAAAATTTTAAAGCAAAAACATTGCCAAACTGGGATAAAAATGGTACATTATTTTGCAAAATCTTACATTTAATTCTCTCGACTGTGTTTTTGTTCAACCTGTCAGAGGCCCTTTAACCTAAACTCAAGCCTGCGCCCTCTGCTGGACAGTTTAGGCAAATTAAGAGTTAAAATGATCGGGAAAAGAGTCAAAAACACAGGAGCGCTTCAGGAATCACCACCTAATGACATCATGCAGTGGAATGGAGCGTCGTCAGGTCGAAGCTCCGGCTGACGGCGTTTGGACGTCGGCGGCTGCACAAAAACAACTGCACTTTTGGGAATGAAAACACACATTTTTAGACAAATTTATACTCCAAAAATACTCAACTTCAACTTTGTTCACATCATTTTTAAATATATAGAATCATTTGAAACAATAAATATATATCACACATCAAATATACTTAGTCATTTTTATCTTTTTAACAATATTTACTGTGTTTGTGCATCAACGAAGCTTAAAAAACTTCAACGGACGAGAATATTATTAAACTCTACAATATCAGTAACAGTTTTATTTATAAGATGGATTTAAAAACGCACATTTTAATATCTTTCAGGATTTTAAAAACAATACTTAAGTTTAGAGCAGCAACTAATGATTATTTTAGTCCATGACAGTCAAGCGATTATTTCTAATGTTTTTTGAGGTTTAAATACATTTTAAAGTTGAAATATGGCCTCTAGATTGAGAATATTTATGAATAAAGTGAATTATTAATGAAAATCTGAAACAGTTTATTGTTTTTTTGACATTTAGATTTAAAAATGACGCCGACTTTGTTATAAAACATCATTTTGTACGTGTTTTAGAGTCTGTTTAGTCCAGAAAACGGTAAAAATTACGATCAAATGTGCGTTTTTTTTAAAAGTCGAGGATTATTCAGATTAACCACTGCAGTCTTAATCAGATTATATTTTTCAAAATGGTCAGAAATGTGCTTAAACGTGCCTGTAAATGTCTTCTTCAGTAACACTTTAGATGCAAGGCTTTTATAAATTGGAATATTATGGAACATTTTCAGTGTTTAAAATGCACAAAACAAACTGGTTTACATGTTATTCTATTCATTACTTTGTTTAGTTTGATGACGCCTTAAAAATATAAAGATTTATCATCGTTTTGTATCAGGCAAGTGGCAGTAAAAAAAAAAAACAAAGAAAAAGTTATCATAAACATTTGTCAAATAATGAGGTTTTTACGGCGATTAAAGATGAAAACCTTCCCAGAGACACGTCCCAAAACGTCAGGAGGGAGACAATAGCAAACAAAAAGTCAAATTAAACAAAATAATAAACAAAAGAGCCGTGGAACAAGAAAAATGCTCTTGAACGTTGAATAGAAGTGGAAGAATTATCAAAAAAATAGACATTGATAATAGATATTGCACTTGTTGTTTTGGAGCTCTGCAAAAATAGAATGTGGAGCGTGTTGTTTACAATTAAAACTACGAAAACGAGCTGGAAAAGGGACAGAAACGTCTGGTGTAACGTCCTGAACGAGAGTCTAAAGCAGGGCTGTGCAAACTTTTACCATCGAGGGCCACATATTGAAACATAGACCAAGCGGAGGGCCACATATCAATCGCGAAACATTCAAAAAAGTTGCTTTTATCTGATGTTTAAGTGCCTCCACACCTAAATTCAGTCTCGGTGCCTTAATATCAGGTCTGTGTCGCATCAGAATGTTAGGTATTTAGGTTAGAAGTCTAGAAAATGTTAAATTTGCTGTAAAAAGTACTTCTCGGGACAATGTGGGCCAATTCACCAGGAAGTCTGAGGGCTAAGAAACATTGCTTCAAGGCCCGCATTCGGCCCCCGGGCCTTAGTTTGGACATGTTTCTGCACTTTTGTGGTTCATTTTATGGTCCGTTCAGTAACCGTTCAGTAACTTGAACCTGAAGACATTGAACTTGAAGACATTTACACGTTTAGCTCATTCTGATGCTTTGTGAAATCAAAAAGGATATTTATATATTTGTTAATATCGCTCACCTCTAACATTAAGTTTAGTATTTATCATCTTAAGGCGAGACGCTGCAGGTGAATAAGAAAAAATCTTAAATTTAAAGATGTCGATTGTAAACTTCTGCTGTAGTTTACTCAGATAAACGTAAAAAAAAAAGTATTTTAATAAGTTTTTCATTGTGTTTTCATGTAATAATAAGGCCTTACGGATTATTAAAGTGAGCAGATTATTTAAATTCAATGGAAAAACACTCAAATTGAGGTAAATATTCTGGGTTTCAGTCATTTCAATTATTATATTTCGGTATTTGCATTTAGTTTGAACATAAATCTTCACGTTTTGTAGCACTCACTGACAAACCTCAATCCACTCACAACAACACGACACAAATCGATCATAAAATGCGTGATCTGAGAATTCTGAGTCCGTTCTTTCAGTCCTGCGGTAGGAAACAAACACTGGCAGTAAAATGGTCCGCGGGCAGACGGTTCTAGTCCCGGTTTAGTGCTGGTTTGGTGCTGGTTTGGTGCTGGTTTAGTCCTCTTTCTTGGGCGCGTCCTTCCGTTTGTGTCTGGAGTGGAACCTCTCGACCAGCGCTCTGAGGACGCTGCCGGGAATCTGCTGATGCTCATCGATCAAGGCCTGGACCGCCGTCTGCACCTGAGACACAAACACACAAACGGAGCCGTCACACGCACACAAACACACAAACAGAGCCGTCACACGCACACAAACACACAAACAGAGCCGTCACACGCACACAAACACACAAACAGAGCCGTCACACGCACACAAACACACAAACAGAGCCGTCACACGCACAAACACACAAACAGAGCCGTCACACGCGCACAAACACACAAACAGAGCCGTCACACGCACACAAACACACAAACAGAGCCGTCACACGCACACAAACACACAAACAGAGCCGTCACACGCACACAAACACACAAACAGAGCCGTCACACGCACACAAACAGAGCCGTCACACGCACACAAACACACAAACAGAGCCGTCACACGCACACAAACACACAAACAGAGCTGTCACACGCACACAAACACACAAACAGAGCCGTCACACGCACACAATCACACAAACAGAGCCGTCAGACGCACACAAACACACAAACAGAGCACACGCACACAAACACACAAACAGAGCTGCCACACGCACACACACACACAAACTGAGCAGTCACACGCACACAAACACACAAACAGAGCAGTCACACTCACACAAACACACAAACAGAGCCGTCTGCACCTGAAACACACAAACAGAGCCGTCACACGCACACAAACACACAAACAGAGCCGTCCTGCGCACACAAACACACAAACAGAGCAGTCCTGCGCACACAATCACACAAACAGAGCCGTCACACGCACACAAACACACAAACAGAGCAGTCTGCACGCACACAAACACACAAACAGAGCCGTCACACGCACACAAACACACAAACAGAGCCGTCTGCGCACACAAACACACAAACAGAGCAAGTCCACACGCACACAAACACACAAACAGAGCAGTCACGCACACAAACACACAAACAGAGCAGTCACACGCACACAAACACACAAACAGAGCAGTCTGCGCACACAAACACACAAACAGAGCTGCCATCTGCGCACACAAACACACAAACAGAGCTGCACACGCACACAAACACACAAACAGAGCCGTCCTGCAGCACACAAACAGAGCCGTCTGCGCACACAAACACACAAACAGAGCCGTCCACACGCACACAAACAGAGCAGATCACGCACACAAACACACAAACAGAGCCTCACACGCACACAAACACACAAACAGAGCAGTCACGCACACAAACACACAAACAGAGCAGTCTGCACACAAACACACAAACAGAGCCGTGCACACGTACACAAACACACAAACAGAGCCGTCACAAGCACACAAACACACAAACAGAGCTACACGCGCACAAACACACAAACAGAGCCGTCACACGCTCACAAACACACAAACAGAGCCGTCACACGCGCACAAACACACAAACAGAGCTCCTGCACGCACACAAACACACAAACAGAGCCGTCACGCACACAAACACACAAACAGAGCCGCTACACGCACACAACACACAAACAGAGCCACACGCATACACAAACACACAAACAGAGCCTCACACGCACACAAACACACAAACAGAGCTGCCACACGCACACAAACACACAAACAGAGCTGTCACACGCGCACAAACACACAAACCGAGCCGTCACACGCGCACAAACACACAAACAGAGCCTTCACACTCACACAAACACACAAACAGAGCCTTCACACGCACACAAACACACAAACAGAGCCGTCACACGCACACAAACACACAAACAGAGCCGTCTGCACCTGAGACACACAAACAGAGCCGTCACACGCACACAAACACACAAACAGAGCTGTCACACGCACACAAACACACAAACAGAGCCGTCACACGCACACAAACACACAAACAGAGCCTTCACACGCACACAAACACACAAACAGAGCCGTCACACGCACACAAACACACAAACAGAGCCGTCACACGCACACAAACACACAAACAGAGCCGTCACACGCACACAAACACACAAACAGAGCCGTCACACGCACACAAACACACAAACAGAGCAGGCACACGCACACAAACACACAAACAGAGCAGTCTGCACACGCACACAAACACACAAACAGAGCCGTACACGCACACAAACACACAAACAGAGCCGACACACGCACACAAACACACAAACAGAGCAGTCTACACGCACACAAACACACAAACAGAGCAGTCCACGCACACAAACACACAAACAGAGCCTTCTGCATACACAAACACACAAACAGAGCCATCACACTCACACAAACACACAAACAGAGCAGTCACGCACACAAACACACAAACAGAGCTACATGCACACAAACACACAAACAGAGCCGTACACGCACACAAACACACAAACAGAGCCGTCTCTCGCTCACAAACACACAAACAGAGCCGTCACACGCACACAAACACACAAACAGAGCCGTCACACGCACACAAACACACAAACAGAGCCGTCACCAAACACACAAACAGAGCCGTCACACGCACACAAACACACAAACAGAGCCGTCACACGCACACAAACAGAGCCGTCACACGCACACAAACACACAAACAGAGCCGTCACACGCACACAAACACCACAGCCGTCGTTTGTGCTGCAGAAAGTTTAGTTTGCACTACTTTCATTTTTGAAATATTAACGATTCTTTTAAAGGTCAAATTCAAATCAAATCAAATCAATTTATTTTTCTAATGCCCAAAATCACAACAACAGTTGCCTCGATGGGCCACAGGTAAAAGCAGTTCAGATAACTGTCCCAGAATGCCCCTGTCCTTTGACCCTCCTTCGCGGCGAGGAAAAACTACAAAAAACCCCACGGGAAAAAGTAGAAACCTCTGGGAGAACCACAGTGAAGGAGAGATCCTACTCCCACGGACGGACAGGCTGCAGATGAACTAGGACTGACGCATCCACTTGGACTGTGGAGCCAGAACCACTCAAGAGGGAGTTGGTCCAGGCAGACGAGGTGTAGGAGCCATTTTGACTGCCTTTCAAATGTGCAACTCCAACCCCTATGGGGCGCTGTAGGGTAACTGTTGGGAGTGGAAACCCCAGGTATAAAGGAGGCAGGACATTGGCACCAGGTGTTGGAAGGTGCAGAGGTAAATGATTTTTGACCATGTTTAATATAGTTCCATGTGCTCTTGTGGCAAAGGTGAGCCAAATAAATTCATTTTAACCAATTCACTGGACTATCTTTGATGCTTTCGGAAGACACGCGTGCTTAAAGACTTCTGTACACCTTCAACCAGTAGTGGCTGTTTTGCAGGGCTAATCAAAAAAAAATCAATTTTCCTCCAAATTAGGGCCACCCAGCCCCCAGGAAGCTCAAAAATGCTCCCAAACGACCCGGAATGGTGTCAGTCGTTTGTGCTGTGAAGAGTTTCATTTGTGCTGTTACGGTTTTATCAATATTTACAATTTTATTTTCGGCCGATGACGTCACTCAGCCCCCAAAGGGTTAAATGGCGCTCGAAAACAGCAAAAAGTGTCATGAATCGATTGTGCTTCGTTTGTGCCATTTGGTGCCATTTCGTTTCTACAATCATATTTAAAAAATGTTGTATATTAATAATTATTTTGTGTAAATGTTTCTCTGTAGATCTGTTGTAGAGTTGTAGGCAGCTGTTTTCATAGTTTGGCCATGTATTGTAACATCTACTGACGTAATTATAAAAATATAAATGAAAAGCAAGTAATGTGTCCTTTAATGAATGCACTTTACATATATTCATGTAAAAACGTGATAGTTAAACGTTCGCTCGATCTGTCGTACTGTTTTCGTCCACTGACATGTTTTGGTGCTGTTGTGATTGGTTAAAGTCAGTGTGTGCAGCGTCAGACTGATGCTCACTCTGTCGCGTCCTTTTTGTCTCCAACCCAGTTCTGCTGAGATCCACCGAGAAAGCCCTAAACTTAACCAAATCACCTGTTCCTCAACCTAACCCTAACCTTCCCCTCCTCTTAACCTAACTGTGAAAAAGATAGACCCTTTAAAGTCTGTAAACGAAAACATTCTAAAGTCAGAGCAGAGGCAAAAGTCAAGTGCAACATAATGTGATTTCACTGAGAAACTGGGATTAAAGCTCTGAATATCACAAAATATGGAAAAAAGTATTTTTATTTTATATATATCTTACTTTGTTTCTAATGCTTTACTGCCTCTACTGGTCGGTTGCACATGTAAATAAAAGTAATTCTGATTCTGATTCTGAAATGTTGTGTTTCACATTATGTTTTAGGAAATTATGATCAACTCTTTACATTTTTGATGAAGAACAATCCAGATTTATGGGTTTTACTGGAAAAATACTCACAGAAATGTTGAGCCTACAGTCATTTTCATTTTATCTAGAGATATATTAGATATTATTCCATAAATTAGATTATTTTGAAGCTTAAATACAATTTTAAGGCTAGAAATTGTATTTTGTCCATTGTTTGTTATAGAAAAGCAAACTAACTGACCTTTCTACTCTTGAAATTCAAATGTGTTGCTTTTTTTCCAACACAAACACTTACAACCAGTAGAATTTAGATCTAATGTGAGAGAATCAATTAAAAATGTATAGCCAACTTCTTTATGCCTCCAGTTGCCTTCTTTCTGAAATTTTGTTGAAGTCACATTTTAAAAGGGTCTATTCACCGTATTCCGCCCACTTTTGCCTCTTTTTGCCACAGATTCGCACTTTTGTTGTAAACGCACTTCCGTTTGACGAGAACTCCGTTAAAGCTAATGACGAACGAGGGAAAAGTCTGACGCTAAAATGTTACATAAAGTAGATTGATTTGTGTAAAATGTTTAATGAACACGAGCAAAAACAAGTCACAACGCAATGATTTCCTGAGGCCTGAAAACGTCTTTTTAGTCGAGTAGAACTTATTTTCTGTTGAGCTCGTCTGCTCCGTGTGAACTACAACGGAAACAAGACGGCGCCCAGGAGAACTTCAGGAATAAAGTGAATATTCAATAAAGTAAACTTGCCACTAATGCAAAGTGACTTCTGTGGCAGAAGTGGGTTGGGGAAAAAAACGAAGCCCCCGAGTCTGCAGTTTTACCCGACTCAGTCCAGACCTGACAGGACCAGGCTTCGGCCGACAGGTGCGGCCTCTGACAGGCTCTCCCCTGCAGCCGGTTCCAGGAGGTCGTGGGTTCTGATCTCACTCACTTTCTCTGCCAGCTGCGCGGCGTTGACGTTGGGGTCGTAGGGGATGGGGTCTCCGAGGAACGTCCTGAACTTGACCGGAAATCCTCCGTAAACAGGAGCCGCGGGGAACCGGAACCTCTCGTACAGCCACCGGAAGAAACCTGCGGGGATTTGGGTTTGAGTTTATTGAACTGAATGTTTTAAAGGGGGCGTTTGGTTTTGACTCACGCATCGTTCCCAGAGATCTGAATCCTTCTCGAAGATTCTGTGTAAACATTGGAATTATTGGCTGAAAGAAACACAAAGGGAAAAATCAGAAGCAAGGTCTAAACTGGAACTAAACCCGGTCTAAGGTGGGACTAAACCCGGTCTAAGGCAGGCTTAGACCAGGTCTAAACCAGGTCTGAACCAGGTCTAAACCAGGTCTGAACCAGGTCTAAACCAGGACTAAACACAGGACTAAACCAGGTCTAAATCAGGACTAAACACAGGACTAAACCAGGACTAAACACAGGACTAAACCAGGTCTAAACCGGGACTAAACACAGGACTAAACCAGGTCTAAACCAGGACTAAACACAAGACTAAACCAGGTCTAAACCAGGTCTAAACACAGGACTAAACCAGGTCTAAACCAGGACTAAACCAGGTCTAATCCAGGTCTAAACACAGGACTAAATGCAGGTCTAAATCAAGTCTAAACACAGGACTAAACACAGGACTAAACACAGGACTAAACCAGGTCTAATCCAGGTCTAAACACAGGACTAAATGCAGGTCTAAATCAAGTCTAAACACAGGACTAAACACAGGACTAAACACAGGTCTAAACCAGGACTAAACCAGGACTAAACCATATCTAAATCGGGACCAAACCAGGACTAAACGAGAGCTAAAACAGGTCTAAACACAGGTCTAAACACAGATCTAAACCAGATCTAAACCAGATCTAAACCCGGTCTAAACCCGGTCTAAACCCGGCCTCCTCACCACTTGGGCGTCGAGGGCGACCTGAGCGAAGCCTTTCCTCTTGCCCCAGAGCAGGGGGTAGTACTCGTCACTGAACAGCGCCTCCCGGACGCCTCCAGGAGAGATGCCCAGCAGGTGGCCGCTCCTGAGGGCCCGGACGCACTCCTCCTGAGGGCCGTGGATCACACTGAACACCTCCAGCAGCAGCTTGAACCCTGGCACCGACGACGAGGAGGTCAGACACAAACACAACACCAATAAAGTTGTAAACGCACTTGTTTTAACAAAAATGTTCCTGGTCTGACTGAAAGTACAGGCTCTGAGCTGGAGCTAAAAGTGCCCTAAGTGATGCTAAAGTCTCTAGTTCCTACTCCGTGTTGAAGCAGAACTCAGTAACACTTTGACCTTATTAAAGTCTTTGTAAGTCCGTTTGGTGGTTGCAGATGTATTTTCAGGGAGTTTGAAGCTCGTCGTCGCCCCCTGCTGTCTCTGGGTGAAAAACCAGCTGCATCGTTTGCCGACATCGACCCGAAGACAACTCTCCTGAGAAACACTGGCTCTTTTTTATATTTGGCAACGTGAAATGTTTTTGTATGAGATTGTGCTGCTTTATTTCAATAAAAAAGAAGAAGAAAAAAAAGAATCTTTTGCGGCTTTTCACTGCAGTGTATTTTCCGACCTGCAGGGGGAGCTCTGTCGCTGAAGTTACTTAGGTCTGTTTTAAAGGAAGATTCTTGTAAAAGTGTCATCAGTTATTAGAGAAACGTCATCGATCGAGGGAGTTCAGCAGGAAGTGTTTTTGACGCTCGGAGGGAGAGGCTTTTCTAACCAGGATTCATCAAACGAGTGCGAATTAAGCTAAACACAACTCCAGGTGTGTTTTTGATGACGGAACATTGTTAGAACAGGGTTAAAAGCTCAAAATTTGTCCTTTAAATGATCTTTCTTTGTAATTCTTTTGTAATTCTGTGGAAAACTAGAACGTTTGCCATAATCTGACATATTTACACTGTAGCATCAGCTGAAGGTCTGAACAGTCTGTGTTTGGGAGGCACCTGGGATCTTGAAGAGGAAGTGGTCGGCCACCGAGTGACAGGTGCGCCCCTTCTGCAGGATCACGTTGGCCAGAAAGTAGTAATAGTCGATGGGAATGGCTCCGTGGTAGTAAACGATGAGAGCGGGGCCCTGGTCCGGGACCTTCTCCAGACCGTGGATCTCGTAACCTGCACACGACCCGGAGACGCCGAGAATCAAGAGGAGAGTCACACAAACCACACTTTATGTTCATGATGTCGATCTTAACATGATTCGTGTTCACTTTGTATTTTCTGTTGTCTTTAACAGAGCTGCACCATTTAGGAAAAATATCTAATTGTGATTTTTCTGACCAGTGCGACTGTGATTAGATTTGAGATTTATGTTTAAATAATAGGATTCTGTTCATATTTACATTTTAAACACATTTTTGCCGCTTTTAATCGCGTTTTTGTTGTTTTTAATCGTGTTTTTGTTGTTTTTAGTCGCGTTTTTGTCGCTTTTAATCGCGTTTTTGTTGTTTTTAGTCGTGTTTTTGTCATGTTCAGTTGTTTGTCATATTTAAACGCATCTTTATCGTTTTGTAGTCGCGTTTTTGTCATTTTTGTCGCGTTTTTGTTGTTTTTAGTCGTGTTTGTGTCACGTTCAGTTGTGTTTGTCATGTTTAAATGTATCTTTGTCACTAAGTCACGTTTTTGTAGTTTTTAGTCGCGTGTTTGTCATTTTAGTCGTGTTTTTGTCGCTTTTAGTTGCGTTTTTGTTGTTTTTAGTCGTGTTTGTGTCACTTTCAGTTGTATTTGTCATGTTTAAATGCGTCTTTGTCACTTTTAGTCGTGTTTTTGTCGTTTTTAGTCAAGTTTTTTGTCGCATTCAGTTGTCTCTGGCATGTTTAAACGCGTCTGTCATTTTAAGCCGTGTTTTTGTCCACGTCACGTCCAGTTGTCTTTGCCATGCCACGTGTCTTTGTCACTTTTAGTCGTGTTTATGTCATTTTTAATCGCGTTTTTGTCGTTTTTAGTCGCATCTTTGTCATTTATAGTCGCGTTTGTTCTATGTAGGCGCGTTTTTTAATGCATTTTTATTGCTTTTGGTCGCACTTTTGTTGCTTCAGAACATGTTTGTACAAATCCAATGTTAGCAGTCAAAGCAACACATTTTGTTCTTTGTGGAAGAAATTCAAAAACTGCAGCCTTTGTGATTTGGTAATTGCATCCATTAAAATAGTGAATTTGTTTAAGAGGTAAATAAAGTCATCTGCTCAGAGGCTTCAGAGGCTAAACAACAGGAGAAAAAGTGTGTTTGAACAGACAGCTGCATTAAAGACACAAACAGTGAATCACGACACGACGAGTTCACAAAAACAGCAGATCATCACAGGGACCAGCTCACCGTTTCGTTTTTATCCGCACATGGCCCAGCTCTACTTCATAATAAAAGTGTCCTCACCGTGCCAGATGGCGCCGTGTCCGTCCCAGAGCGTGGCCAGAGTTTTACGAGCTCCGTCCCAAAGGTTGTTGCTGTAAGCCTCTCTCAGCTGAATCTTCCTCTGTGAAGACATCATTCAGAGTCACTTTTAAAGAGTTTTAGAAATAATTAAAAACAGCTCGACAGAAAATGGACCGTGATAAACGACGCACTGCAAACTACCGCCTCAATAACATCAGCTGTATTTGTCCATAAACCAAACTTGAACTAACTTAAGTGTGACAGGTCGGACGACTCATTTAACTAAAATGTCGTCAGGATAAATGTATTTCAAATTCAGCTAAAATATTCACAAATTTTACCCCAGTTTAGTTATTTTGTTAGGTTTTTAATTTTACTTCCTGGTTGTAAATGATGACAACCACACTGTACACAAGAGATGTAACGATACAGGAGAGATCGTGACATCGTGATCGTAAAACTGTCACGATATCGACGTCGTCATGTTACGATATGAAAAACAGCCTGTCTACGTGAAAAAACAACAATGGTTTAGCTCCATCAGATTAAAGCGTTATTGACTAGAAATTGTTAATGTTATTATTATTATTATTTTTTAATTTTTATTTATTTATTATTAATAGTAAATAACAAGGTACATGACAGAACACACAGCAGTCATTATTGTTGTTATTGACATAAATTGCACCTATAATTGCAATTTCACAAAAACAGAAGAATGTCACAGGGACCAGCTCAGGATTCCATTTTTATCACTCAGCTCTAATGTAAATGCACCCAATGAGAGGTCAGTAATGGTGGACTGGGTCTATTTGAAGACTAAGACTCAGTGGTAAACTATTAAAGCCACGAACAGAACGGCCTTTTCCTGGAGGAGGCGGACCTTGTAGACGTGGAGGAAGAGGATGGAGAGGTAGAGCAGGATGACGAGGAGGAAGGGCAGGATGAAGACCACGGCCAGAGGAGTGAAGACCCACAGAACGTACTCCAGGACCGAGAGATAGTCCTCCAGCTGCCCCAGGCCGGCCCAGGACTCCAGCGACCGGAACAGACAGATCTGAGAGACAACGAGAGAAGAAACGGCTGGAGCAACACTTTGAGACGTGATTTCATAGGCCTTGTAAAAAAAACAAAAAAAAAAACAATTGCGTCTAAAGCTGGAATCCAAACTATTGGATTTGAGCGGAATTGAACGATCTGGATCCAATGGTAGAAAGTAACAAAGTACAAGTAAGTTTCAACGGTTTGTACAGCGCTTTGGGTGCCTGTTAGGTGGAAAAGCGCTCTATAAATAAAAATTCTTCTTTTTCTTCTTCTTAAAAGTACTGCATTTAAGTAATTTTGTAGGTATCTGTACTTTACTTAAGTCGATTCTACAGTAGATACTTTTCACTTTTACTTCTCTACATTTCAGAGCAGTGTCTGTACTTTCTGCTGCACTACATTTCTGAACTGGACTGAAAAGTAAAAGTGTATTTTCTGAAGGTTTTAGACCTGTTGAAAAGGCTGAGGGGTTTATTTTTTAGCACATCTTGTCTTTTTTTTTTTTTCTAGTTCCTTTGAGCAAATGAAAAGCTTCTATGGAGAAAAATAACCTGGAAAGTTGCCTTTAACGACCAAAATTCAACAGAATAAATCGATCAAGATACAGTTTGATGCTTTAATTGTTCTCCAAACCAAACAGAATTACTTTTTACTCCTAAAGTACATTTTTAAATAAGTACTTCAAAACTTTTACTTGCGTATATTTTAAAATGTGATACTTTTATTTTATTTAAGTATTTTTTTGCTGCTGTATCTGTAATTTTACTTGACTAACAAAATGGAGCACTTCATCCAAACTCAAATAAGACCTCATGGTAATATTAAAGAAACTATTATTGTTTCGTTCAGCGAGGTTTACAGCTGGCTCCGTGTGGCAGCTTCACACAGACCCGACTCGTGACCTGTGGTTCTGGTTCTCACTAATGTAACAAAAATCCAAAGAAAATCCGCTCAAATATCAGAACTAGGGCTGTCATCGACTAAAGACCTGCCCCATGGATGATTAGTCGACTGATCGGGTCTAATAGGGTCTATATATTTATCAGTGGATAACATGACAGCGGTGACTCTCACCAGCAGCGAGAGCGCGTCCTCAGACTCCCAAACACACGACTGGTTCTGGGCGGAGGACATCTCGGCTCCACTCGCACGACCCACAATGCATCAGGAGCAACGCCCACAATGCACCAGGACGAGTGCGACTACATGTGTCTGAAGAGAGGCAGAAATCAAAACAATCAAAAGTCAAAGTCTAAAACACTACACTAAATATACTTTCGGCTGTTTTCATGTTTCAGCAACGTTTTGAGAACTTTGTCCCATTTACCCAAGACATAATATTTTGTTTTTGTGATTCTGAAACTCTCTGATAAAGTACCAAAAACTGCAGCATCAAGAAAGTCTTTTTATCAAGTCATGTCTAAATAGTCACAACTTTCAGGTCCAGACCTCTGAACATCAGCCTCATTCTATCAGTGACTAAACTCTATATCAGAGCTTTTCAACTGTATTTCACAGAGAGTCAGATTTTTCAGATGGTTTTGTCCTCGAGACAGAAATGTGTCCAACGCTTTTGAAACACGAGAAACATGTAAAAACATGTAAACATCTGCAAAAATGAACCAGGACAAAACCAGGACTAAACCAGATCTAAACCAGGCAGGACTAAACCAGGACTAAACCAGATATAAACCAGGACTAAACCAGATCTAAACCTGGTCTAAACCACGACTTCACCAGGTCTAAACCAGATCTAAACCAGGTCTAAACCAGATCTAAACCAGGTCTAAACCAGGACTAAACCAGGTCTAAACCAGGTCTAAACCAGATCTAAACCAGCTCTAAACCACGACTTCACCAGGTCTAAACCAGATCTAAATCAGGTCTAATCCGGGACTAAACCAGGACTTAAACCAGGTCAAAACCAGGACAAAACCAATAACAATAAATAAAATATTTTCTATATTTCTTGAGGTTTTGGGTTGAGGGCCGGATTATGTTCCTTGGAGGACCAGATTTGGCTCCCGGGCCTTATGTTGAATGGTCTTGCGCTTGATATATTACCAAAAAATAATCAGCATTTTTTAAATTATTGCAGTTGCCCCTTCTGTATTAAATATTATTGACCAATAGAACATTTTGAACCCAGCTATACTTGACGTTCTAATTTTCCAGATCTCCAAAATGCAACAGCTGAAGATCAAGCACAGCACTGTTTATTTATACTGGATCGAGTTTATAACACTTAGCTAACAATAGGTTTTCTGGCATTTCACCTTGACATGAGCAGATAACAATAAAACACAAATGCAGAGCACAGAAGACTAAAAAGGCTTTACAAACAGCTGATTCAATGTTAAAAGATCATGAAAGATAAATCATACAACAACAATGACAAACAAGACACATACATTTAAGCTTAGCAAATAGAAATATAATAAGTGTCGCGGTATAGCAACAGAATAGTTCACAAATTAGAGCGTACAAACCAGATTTTGTGCAGATATTCGCCTTTTCTTGAGGTAAACAGCAAAACACCGGGCAGAGGACGACTGAAGCTTCTCAAAATGTGGTCAAAACTATAGAGATTTAGAGATTATAAATGAGGCAATGGAACCGGCACCTATTCACTTATAACATGAAGAATATGCAGTGTTTTTGTGCTGATTTAACAGACTAAAATTGGCCACTTATGACCCAAATTTGTTATCAGTGGCGTCCTTCCGCATTTGGCTTGAATCACGTGACATGAAGACGAAATCTAAATACATTTTTATAAAAGACAAATTAAAATATAACACGTGTATTTAATTTATATTAATAGTTTGTAACATGAAATATGAATTATACAAAAACATTAGTAAATAAACAGGAATAATAAATTTAAAAAAAAATCCAAATCCAAGCCGTGTTTCAGGGGAACGTTTGAAAGTGACGGACCTGCACAGTGCGCATGCGTGGAGTCGTTTCTCACGTTTTAATGTTTTATTTTACGGTATTTGGAGATTTATAAAAGCAGGACAGTTGTGTCTGGATTAAACCTGCAGAAGAATGTAAGTGTTTAGTGTCATATATATTTATCACGACGTCATTGCTGCGCTACAGAATATTAATGCTAGTTTAAGTGAAGATGCTGCAGTGAGGATGTTCAGAAATAAGTCTTAATGCTGCAGAATTACATCATAAAACAATATGAAATCATTGAAAGTTTTGTGGAAGAGTTTGTTGTTGGTGTGTGTCAAAAAACACTCTGTTCTTCCATCTTTGGTACAGATACTGAGGTGAATTGTTTGATCATGTTTCGATTTAAATGCAAAGAAATCTAGTTATTCATGAATAAAATAACAAACGCAAAAGTCCTCAAAATGTCACCTTTACTCTGAAAGTTAAAAGATTAAAAGATACTGCACAAACCCACATTTCTATGTTCCCACATAGACATTTTATTTCTTTTTATGTATTTATTATTTACTTGTTATTTATGGGCTTCAGCTTCCTGTTAAATGCAAAATGTTGAGGACTTTTCTCCATTCAAAAGATGTAATATTTGTTTAAATTGTTTATTGCTATCCTACTTTCTGAAGCCCATGGATAGTTAGCACTTTGTTGGTGGGTAATGTTGAATGTCAGGCTCTTTTATTTTATTTTACTCATTGCTTTATGTTGCACATTACGCCGAAGCAAGTTCCTATGTTTGTGAATTTTTGATCACTGACAATGGCAATAAACCGTTTCTGATTCTGATTCTAAGATTTTGTTAAAGGAGAAATATCACGTATTTTTTCAATTTAATTTGTATTTTTTTGCTATAACCTAAGTTGATGATTATTATTATAACTTTACATTGTGTTCATTGTAAACCGCAGTAATCAATCTAAACGGGTTAGTAATAGATAAGGATTCACTTCCTGTTAAAAACTGCAAGAACTGAGAAGCCTCTCACTGCTTTTCCGATTTGTTAATTGCTTCCATTCATGTAGCAATTTTAATCTGATTAATTTTGCAGCCCTGGGCAAAAGAATGGAAGGTTTGATGTCATCTTAAACTCGACGGAGTGGTCAGTCTACTTCTCATGTTTTTGTGCTGTTCCCTTCTAGATTTTCTTCACACTTCTTAGTCTCAGCTCTTCGTGGACATGATGTTGGACCGAAGCAGGACCACGATTCTGGCGGACATTTTGTTCTTCAGCGGCGAACTCTCCTCAAAGGACCAGAGCATCCACTGCCGCTGCTCCAGGGCGTTTGTCATGTACGAGTTCATCGTCCGGCTCTGAAGGCATTGTTGTAAATGTTTTTATTGTACTTATTGTTCTATGTTTCTCCAGAGACCGTGAGCTGTATCGTTCTGACAATCGACTTCTCAAGAACGAAACACAGCCAGGTCAGTTTGTGCCACACATTTCACACAATAATATGAACAGACATTTGATTAACTTGTCCACGGAAACGCTCCTTCACATTTCTCCTCAGATAGATTTTTCAATGTTTTTGGTCAAAACAGAAACCACTTTGCACCTCTTTCCTCCAGCTGTTTGTCTTGGTGACTATTTAAAGTAAACCTGCTGAAGTGGAAGCTTAGTCAGGCTTGAACAGACTCTGGGCCGTTCAGTGATGGAAAATAAACCTCTGGTTCTATCTGCAGCTCTAGGACTCAGGACAAAGCTAAGACTTATTATTCCTTAAAAGGGTTGTACCTAATTTTTATAAAGTAAAATGTGTGTCGTTGCACAGATTTATTGTAAAAGCATCTATTCAGGTGAAAATAAGACGAGAACACTTTCTTTGCATCTGTTTATAGAGTTTATTTATTCTGCGAGAAACAGGAAATACGCTGTTAGCATGCTAATGTGTAAAAGATTTCTAAAAATGATTTTCATAAAAAAACATTAGACTTTACTTTTGACATTTTAATAAAAGTTAGCATTAGCATTGGTTTAATGATGCTGCTGTCTTTGTTTCAAAACACAAAGTGAAATGTGACATTTAACCTGTCGTATACACTATATAAATCTATTCATAATTTCATAATTTATAACTTCTCGAAACATTTGAGCATTTTATAAAATACACAATTTAGTTTAGAGGAAAATAATGTAAATAAATATTAATTCAAATTTTTGTGGGGATTGATAGTTTTTATTTATTTTTTCAGTGTGTGGACATAAATAAATTATTAAAAGTTAGCATTAGCTGTGAGAAATGGTTAGCTTAGCCAACTGTTGTAGTGACCATTGAAATTTGATCCCTTGCACAGCCCTAAAATCATTAATCTGGCATTTTTGTTTATGTCAAATACATTCACCAATTTAGTCTGTGCTAATTTGCATATTGATTGAGGTTTGTTATATTTTGCTGTTAATATTTCTTATGTTTTGGTTATTTGTTTAGCCTAATTCTATGCTGTATCTTACCACCGTTTCTGTCAATTTAGTTAAGTTCATGGAGCCTATAAATTAATGCAGTATGTTTCAACCTTTTTTGAGTCGCGACACACTTTTTTGATAAATAATATTCCGTGGCGCACATTGAAGTATCACAGCATATACGAACAAAAAGTGGCATTTAATGCTGCAAATATTGTCCAGGCCACTTTGTCTGGTTCTTTTAATGTGGTCATGATGATTGTTTTGCTCACTTTTTTTTTTGGTGAAGATAATAATAATAATAATACATCAAACTTGTATAGCGCTTTTTTGGACACTCAAAGACGCTTTACATAAACAGACAAAACAACATAAATTTACACAAAAGCCAGTTTGAACAGGTGATTTGAATGTCTGTAGTGAGTCCGAGTTCCTGATGGTTGTGGAAGTGATTTCCAGAGGGCGGGGCCAGAGGGCGGGGCCAGAGGGCGGGGCCAGAAGGTGGGGGCAGCAGCGACGAAGGCTCGGTTGCTCAGACTTCAAACTTGTAAAGGATTTAATTAAAATCATGAATCTGAACACACCTGGCACTGCACACTGGTCGAAAAACAAAGGAATGAATGCTTGTAATTTTGATTAATAATTGTATTTTAGCTGAAGAAGACGGCGAAGAAGCCGAGCAGCCGACTTTAGACGCCGAATCAAACTCTGAGGACGAGGTTTTGGACGAAGAGTCGGAGCTGATGTTGAAGATGGGGCTCCCTCTGTCCTTCTCCAGCTCCTCGGACTACAAGAGAACGGTGAGTCTGGAGCACCGTTTGAAACTTTATCCGACACAGCTTTACTTTACTTTAAAAACAAAGGAAAAGCAGGCACTCCCACTGCATAAAAACCCTTTAGAGGGACAAGCCGACACACTTCGGTCGCGTGGGACCTTCTTCAGGGCATAAACGAGTACAACAGGAGCAACCAGTCACATGACTCGATCACATGACATCACCACAGATGAAAACAAACGCCCTAAGTTTACAAAGTGGGAAAACATTACAAAAAAGGAATAATATTTTCACGATATGGCACGATACAGACATTATCCATGTGGGGACAACCAGAATGTAAATGACAAGTAATCTACTCCATATAAATAAGTGCCAGGGGGTGCACGGTGGCAGAGCGGCTAGAGCTTCTGCCTCTCAATAAGGAGCTCGTGGGTTCGAATCCCGAACCACCCCAACATCACACGATCTCTCTGGGTGGAGTCTGCATGTTCTCCTCGTGTTACCCAGTGGGCGAGGCTACCGCGCTCAAATTGAGCCGCCGACTGTAGGCTGCCATGTTTGCAATGTGCTGCTGACCTCTAGGGGCCGCTGTGGAAGTAGAATTATTCAATGCAAGTCAATGGGGAGTTAGACGTTTCCAAACCTACTTTAGAGTCTGGCTCAAAATACGGCTTTGGTCTCAAACGTTAGCTTACGGCTCTGTGACAACGCTGAGGGGGTGAATTTTTTTGAACCAGGCTGGTTTAGCCTGTGATTTTTTAAAGTTCTTGCATATGTAATGAGGAAGGCGGGCTTTACGCGCCGGAAATGTCAGGACGCAGCCAAACACCTACGAGTGGGCGGTAACCATAGAGGCAACGACGGCAGTACGTCAGCAAAAGGCCGCCCCAAAGTCGGCCTCTCCCCGCCTCCCCACCGAGGGGGGAGTGGTGTGGGCTAACCCGCGGCCATTTTGAATTCTCCATGACTGAGCCGCATTATCATGAATGGGGCGGAGCCACAACCGTCTGTCCACTATTTTTATGTCTATGGTGTTACCGTGGGTTCTCTCTGGGTTCTCTGGCTCCTCCCACCGTCCAAAGACATGACTGTGTTCAGGTTAATTGACAACTCTAAATTGTCCCTAGTGTGTGAATGTGAGAATGAATGGTTGTCTGTCCTTGTCTCTGTCTCTGTGTTTGCTGTGATGAGTTGGCCACTGTCCAGGGTGTACCCCGCCTAAGGCCCAAAGTCACTGGGACAGGCTCCAGTCACCCACGACCCCTAATGGGAATAAGCGGTAGAAAATGAATGAATGAATAAATAAGTGTTTCCCAACCAGGGGTACGGGGACCCCAAGGGGTACATGAGGAAGTGCCAGGGGGCGCTTGGGATGGTTTCAGGTTTTAAATGAAGGTGAAATGTACTTTAATTTGAATAAAAAAGTGTCATTAGTTGTAAATTTAGCATCTTTTGGAGCATCTTGGCTCATACATGTGATTAAAATAAAATTGTAATGGTAATAATTGACTATATTTGACTAGTAAACTAATTTATTTGCCCGAAACTCAAGATAAGGGATCCTCTGAGTGTGAGACAAAGCTTAGGGGGTACGCGAGTCAAGAAAGGTTGGGAACCACTGGTCTACAGCGTCCAGGACAAAAGTGGAACATATCACAAAAAATACATATAAATGACAATAAAATACAAGACCAAGAGGGAGAAAAAATCTAACCAGAGCTAAAAACAAACACCCGCACACAGGAGACATATGTCCTAAAGATCTAAATGTATAGAAGAGCTGAGAGGTGCACGTCCTCACTGAGGCCAGGATGTACCGTGGGTTTTGTTTCTCTTTGGGCTCATGTTGTGCTCCTCCTCTGATGGTCTCTGTGATCACTTCAACGGCCATCACTTTTAGTTGTTTTGTTTTGCTTTAAGTGGAAAACTTGAAATGTTGTGCTATACTTTACTTCCGTCGCAGGGGAAAAGATCGAACAAGAACCCTGCTCCGTTTTGGGCGACAGCGGCAGACGAAGAAGACGACGATTCTGAAGGTACCAGACGTTTACTTCAGATGTTTGGACAACGTTTGTGAAGGGAAGTGCTTCTTTTATGTTAGTGCTGCAAGATTTACCTCAGAGACATTCTTTAAGTCGAACATTCTGACCTGTTCGACAGAAATATGAGCAGCACAAACCCATAAAATGTGTTTCTTTGACCACATTTTTGTCCGTGGAGCTTTTGTTTTGCTGAAATCAACTTTAAACGGTAAAATGTAAAGTGAAAGTAGTTTCTCGTTGTTGCTGCGACTGTGCGGAGCTTGGTTAGCTTGTTTGCTAACAGCAGTTGGAGATAAAGGACACTTCAACTGCTGCACAACAATGAATTTCCTCAACACTTTGACTCAGAAACATGTTCTTTAAGGAGAGAAATGTCAACTGTGTGTGATCAAAGTCTGTATCAGTGATAAATGTTAGCGTTAGCTGCATGTGATGCTGTTTATTGGGTTTTCTACAACTGATATTTCACGTTTGATGAGTATGTTTTGATCCTGTAGATGTTGAAGAGGACGAGCCTGAACCTGAAACAAAACCAGACACAAAGGAGGACGACTGGCAGAAATACTGGGGTAAAAACAACAAATGAGACACTTTTGGCAACTGTACTTTTTAATTTGGTGAATAAACTAGAGCGACAACAATGACAATGACAACAATGACAAATATTCTGCAAAATCGACACCTGGAGTTGCATTAATTCAGGCTAGTTTGATGAATCCTCTCCCTCCGACCATCAAAAATACTTCCTGCTGAACTCCCTCGATGAGTGACATTTTTCTGATATTTGACGTCACTTATCTGAAAATATTCTGCTGTTTTAAGTCCTTAAATCATCGCCAGACTCTGAACATTTTTGCCTCTAAACACGACCACTTTAACCGCTAAGCTAACTCACATTTCTTCACAAAATTCAAGTTAAGCTTGTGCAAGCGCTATGCAGCCAGTAGATGGCACCAAAACTCAGTAAGTGGCGTGGGAAACAGAGATACAGATGTTATTTTTTTTTATTTTAGTTTTAAAACACGAGATGTCAAACTTAAAGGACATGTACCTAGTTTTTATTGTTTTTAAACGTGAAAAACAGAACTGGTTGATGTTAAAGTCTTTCCATCAGTCACATGTGTCTCACTTTAATTCAGTCCCAGCATCATAAATATTCACCTCCATGAGTTTAGAAACACTTTTCACCAGTGTCTGAGCCCAGAGCGCTAAAGCTAACAAACATTAGCATGCTAATTTCACACTTCCTGCTTCTCGTAGAATAAACAGAAGCAGAGTAAAAGTTGTGGTCTCATTTTCACCCGAATAGATGCTTTTACATTATATCTGAGCTGGGGCAACATAGATTTTACTTTATTACCTGCAAAAAAATCGGAAACATGGACTAGTTTTGTTTTTCCCGTTTCACAACAGTAAAAATCCGATGCAGCCCCTTTAAGAAATTCAAGAGCATGTTTAAAGGCTAATAACTATAAATAACGTTTGATATTTTTTCCTTTAATACACTGACACTGGCATTATTAAATCAAAATGTCAAAAAAGAATAATCAATTTCTGATTTTCACCAATAATACACTTCACTTATAATTTATTCTGTTTCTAGATTTGGTCCAAAATGTATTTAAAAATGAATAGAATTAATTTTTCGTCACAATGTTTTTATTATTTCCTTCTTCAGCTGAACAGGGAGATTCTTTACTTTGGACCCACTGGCTGGAGAAGAATCCAGACTTTGGATCTGACCCGGATCTGGACCCTCCGTGGACCAGCCCGGCCCTGAAGCCCTCGTGGGACCTTCACTACGAGGAGACCTACTACCACTACCAGGCCCAGTTCTACTACTGGAGCGAGCAGGGCTGGACTCTGGACGAGCGGAGGCCAGACCCGGAGCCCGAGGACGGCTTGGCCCGAGAGTTTAGAAGCTCCTGCTCGTTAAAAACCCCCGGAGGCGACGGGAGCGGCGGGGCAGAGGCGAGCGACGGAGGACCTGACGATGACAAGCCCTCGGAGGGTCGGCAAGGCAACCCCGAGCAGCGGACGGGTAAAGTCGAACAGACACAACGACAAAAATGACAAAAGCTAAAGGCGCGTTTTGACTTCTGTAAAGCTTTAGCACAAGATGATCGGACAAGAGGGAAAAGAGAGAACGCAGACTCGGGAGAGAACGAAACGGCAAAAAGTCACAGCCCAAAGCTTTGCCAAAACAAAGCCTCAAAGTGCTGCCATCTACTGGAGATTTTAATGTTTTACAAAGATTATAAAGTGTATTTTAAAGGACTAATATTATGGTAACTTTTTTGAGCTTTTAACCCTGTTCCGACATCAAAAACACACATGGAGTTGCGTTTAGCTTCACTCACACTCGTTTGGTGAATCCTGGTTAGAAAATCCTCTCTCTCTGACCGTCAAAAACACTTCCTGTTGAACTCCCTCGGTGTGTGATGTTTCCCGATTTTATACGTCGCTTATCCGACGATCTTCTGCTGTTTTAAGTCCTTTACACGATAAATAATTGTGTGTTACATAATAACAAATAACCTAAGAAAGACAGGGCAATTCTCAGCGACTCCTCCCTGTGGGCGGGGCTCTCTACTCAGAGTAGCTCAGAGTAGCATATAAACCAGAGTTCTCTCTCGGCTCACTGGTTGACAATGACTTCTGGATGAAAGTTGAAACGTCTTGATTTTCAAAACCGGATGACAACCCCTGAAACCTTTTTTATGATGGAACACTGCTGGACGAATGAGGGATTACATCGTGGTCTGTTTATTTTTTAAATGGCTCGCTCAGTACTTCCTGTCTAAGTCATGTCTATGGGGTTTTGGTCCTGTCAGTCTAAAATGGATGAATCCTGATCGAGCAGTGAACAGTGTGTGCTGGACGTCTCTGAAACACGTTGAAGACAAAACAAGCGAGTCCTTCACCACCTTCACCTGTGTTTATAAAGGGACGTGTTTGTGTCTCCAGGCTAACGCTAACGCAGTACAAATTGAAAGTAAACAACCCAACTGATCTGTGCACAGAGTCAATTATAACTCTTATGGTGCGTTCCAGGTAACTGGTAACTGGGATATTTGCCGTCTGACTCTCACTTCACACACGAGATCAAACTGTGACGAGTGACAGCGATAATAATCAGCACAAGAAGTGAACCTGAGCAATTAACCACCACAGAAACCATGTAAACATTTGTTACAGGATAAGTCTGAAAATAATCTGTTATTTACAGTTAGCATTAGCCACATTGTTTACATAAGAGTTAATTCGGCTGAGCGCTCTGAGGTCGGAGCTCGTGTCTTTCAAATAACAGACTTCCCAGTTGCCTTGAACGCAGCGTTACCTTTGCTTCTCTGGTGTTATTTAATGAAGTAATGTTCTATAATTCTGCAGTGGTTTGTTGAACATAAACAGGTTGTGTTTGGTCCGTGTTCAGAGCCGAGTGTCGCTGCAGCAGTGAAGCAGCAGAGCGAGTCCAGGAGGAAGATGTCGCCCGAAGAAGAGGAAGAGGAACCTCCAGAGAAGACTCAGGTCAAACTCAAACGCAGGTCAGTGTTTAGTCTGTCACAACGAGAAAGAACAGTCTGACAGAACGAGAAAGAACAGTCTGACAGAACGAGAAAGAACAGTCTGTCACAACGAGAAAGAACAGTCTGTCAGAACGAGAAAGAACAGTCTGTCACAACGAGAAAGAACAGTCTGTCAGAACGAGAAAGAACAGTCTGTCAGAACGAGAAAGAACAGTCTGTCAGAACGAGAAAGAATAGTGTGTCAGAACGAGAAAGAACAGTCTGTCAGAACGAGAAAGAACAGTCTGTCAGAACGAGAAAGAACAGTGTGTCAGAACGAGAATGAACAGTCTGTCACAACGAGAAAAAACTGTCTGTCACAACGAGAAAGAAAAGTCTGTCACAACGAGAAAGAACAGTCTGTCAGAACGAGAAAGAACAGTCTGTCAGAACGAGAAAGAACAGCCTGTCAGAATGAGAAAGAACAGCCTGTCAGAACAAGAAAGAACAGTCTGTCACAACGAGAAAGAACAGTCTGTCACAACGAGAAAGAACAGTCTGTCAGAACGAGAAAGAACAGTCTGTCAGAACGAGAAAGAACAGTCTGTCAGAACGAGAAAGAACAGTCTGTCAGAACGAGAAAGAACAGCCTGTCAGAACGAGAAAGAACAGCCTGTCAGAATGAGAAAGAACAGCCTGTCAGAACGAGAAAGAACAGCCTGTCAGAACGAGAAAGAACAGCCTGTCAGAACGAGAAAGAACAGTCTGTCACAACGAGAAACGGAACAGTCTGTCACAACGAGAAAGAACAGTCTGTCACAACGAGAAAGAACAGTCTGTCAAAACGAGAAAGAACAGTCTGTCAAACGAGAAAGAATAGTGTGTCAGAACGAGAAAGAACAGTCTGTCACAACGAGAAAAAACTGTCTGTCACAACGAGAAAGAACAGTCTGTCAGAACGAGAAAGAACAGCCTGTCAGAACGAGAAAGAACAGCCTGTCAGAATGAGAAAGAACAGCCTGTCAGAACAAGAAAGAACAGTCTGTCACAACGAGAAAGAACAGTCTGTCACAACGAGAAAGAACAGTCTGTCACAACGAGAAAGAACAGACTGTCAGAACGAGAAAGAACAGCCTGTCAGAACGAGAAAGAACAGCCTGTCAGAACGAGAAAGAACAGCCTGTCAGAACGAGAAAGAACAGCCTGTCAGAACGAGAAAGAACAGCCTGTCACAACGAGAAAGAACAGCCTGTCAGAACGAGAAAGAACAGTCTGTCAGAACGAGAAAGAACAGTCTGTCAGAACGAGAAAGAACAGTCTGTCAGAACAAGAAAGAACAGTCTGTCACAACGAGAAAGAACAGTCTGTCACAACGAGAAAGAACAGTCTGTCACAACGAGAGAAAAAGTCTGTCAGAACGAGAAAGAACAGCCTGTCAGAACGAGAAAGAACAGTCTGTCAGAACGAGAAAGAACAGTCTGTCAGAACGAGAAAGAACAGTCTGTCAGAACGAGAAAGAACAGTCTGTCAGAACGAGAAAGAACAGTCTGTCAGAACGAGAAAGAACAGTCTGTCAGAACGAGAAAGAACAGTCTGTCAGAACGAGAAAGAACAGTCTGTCAGAACGAGAAAGAACAGTGTGTCAGAACGAGAAAGAACAGTCTGTCAGAACGAGAAAGAACAGTCTGTCACAACGAGAAAGAACAGCCTGTCAGAATGAGAAAGAACAGCCTGTCAGAACGAGAAAGAACAGTCTGTCAGAACGAAAAAGAACAGTCTGTCAGAACGAGAAAGAACAGTGTGTCAGAACGAGAAAGAACAGTGTGTCAGAACGAGAAAGAACAGTCTGTCAGAACGAGAAAGAACAGTCTGTCACAACGAGAAAGAACAGCCTGTCAGAATGAGAAAGAACAGCCTGTCAGAACGAGAAAGAACAGTCTGTCAGAACGAAAAAGAACAGTCTGTCAGAACGAGAAAGAACAGTGTGTCAGAACGAGAAAGAACAGTGTGTCAGAACGAGAATGAACAGTCTGTCACAACGAGAAAAAACTGTCTGTCACAACGAGAAAGAAAAGTCTGTCACAACGAGAAAGAACAGCCTGTCAGAACGAGAAAGAACAGCCTGTCAGAACGAGAAAGAACAGCCTGTCAGAACGAGAAAGAACAGCCTGTCAGAATGAGAAAGAACAGCCTGTCAGAACAAGAAAGAACAGTCTGTCAGAACGAGAAAGAACAGTCTGTCAGAACGAGAAAGAACAGTCTGTCAGAACAAGAAAGAACAGCCTGTCAGAACGAGAAAGAACAGCCTGTCAGAACGAGAAAGAACAGTCTGTCAGAACGAAAAAGAACAGCCTGTCAGAACGAGAGAAAACATGTAGATGAGGATTAAATAAATCTCTTCTGACTGTTCACTGCACGGCTTGTCCTCGTCTGAATGTTTTAGGTCGAGGCGCTGCAGGTGAACAGGAAAAAAACTAAAATTTAAGTAAATGTAAGAGAAAAAATGTATAGGTTTTTCAATGACTTATTTCTACATTACAGTATAATGTAGAAATAAGTCATTTTATGTGTAAAAACGGCCAAAATTGCACTTAATTGGGACATTTAAATCAGAACTACGTAACATTTTACCTCATTAAACGTCTTAAGTCCGTGTGGCGGTTGCAGATGTATATTCGGAGCGTTTGAAGCTCTCGTCGTCGCCCCCTGCTGTCTCTGAGCGGAAAACCAGCCGCAACATTTGACCTGAATACGACGCTCCTGAGAAACACTCGCTCTTTTAAAATAACTGGCAACGTGTAATGTAAAGGAGAAAAAAACAGAAGCTTTTGTGTCTTTTTACTGGCAGTGTGTTTTCATAAGAGACTCATTGTCTGGAGTTCCCCCTAATCTTTGTCTCACACTCAGACGACCCCTTTATTTAAGTTTCAGGCAAATAAATGGTTTACTAGTTGCATATTAGCAATAGTAACTATTATATTTTTTGTTTTAATTTTGTTTATTGTCCAAGATACTCCAAAAAGAGGGTACATTTACTACTAAGAACACTTTTTTATTCAGATTAAAGCACATTTCATTTTCTTTTAATATCTGAGACCATTCCAAGTGCCCCCTGGAAATTGCTGATGTACCCCTTGTGGTTCCTGTACCCCTGGTTGGGAAACACTGGTTTAAAGCAGTGTTGAATTTCGGACAAATAAATGGGTTTACTGGTCACATATTGTCAATTATTACAATATTACGATATTTTGTGTTTTAATTATGTTTATTGTCCAAGATGCTCCAAAAAGATGGTAAAATGACAACTAAGTGGGAAACAGTGGTTTAAAGCAGTGATTCCCGACCTTTTTACCCAGAGTACCCCTTAACTTGAGTTTCAGGCAAATAAATGGGTTTAATAATCAAATCTAATCAATTATTACTATCATCTATGTGTTTTTCATTTGATTTATGATCCAAGATACTCCAAAAAGATGGTAAAATGACAACTAATAACACTTTTTTTTCCCAGATAAAAGTACATTTCATCTTCTTTTAAAACCTGAACCCATTCCAACTTGCATTTCGGACAAATAAATGGGTTTACTAGTCACATATTGTCAATTATTACGATTATATTTTGTGTTTTAATTATGTTTATTTTCCAAGATACTCCAAAAATAGGCAAAATTTACAACTAAGAACACGTTTTTTTATTCAGATAAAAGTACATTTCATTTTCTTTTAAAACCTGAAGCCATTCCAAGTGCCCCCTGGTACTTCCTCACGTACCCCTTGTGGTCCCTGTACCCCTGGTTGGGAAACACTGGTTTAAAGCAGTGATTCCCAACCTTTTTAGGCTGGAGTACCCCCTAAGCTTTGTTTCACACTCACAGCACCTCTTAACTTGAATTTCGGACAAATAAATGGGTTTACCAGTCACATATTGTCAATTATTACGATTATATTTTGTGTTTTAATTATGTTTATTGTCCAAGATACTCCAAAAAGATGGTAAATTTACAACTAAGAACACTTTTTTAATTCAGATTAAATCACTTTTCTTCTTCTTTTAAAACCTGAAGCCATTCCAAGTGCCCCCTGGTACTTCCTCACATACCCCTTGGGGTCCCCGTACCCCTGGTTGGGAAACACTGGTTTAAAGCAGTGATTCCCAACCTTTTTAAGCGTTGTTTCACACTCAGAGTACCCCTTAACTTGGATTTCGGACAAATAAATGGGTTTACCGTTCACATATTGTCAATTATTACGATTATATTTTGTGTTTTAATTATTGTCCAAGATGCTCCAAAAAGATGGTAAAATGACAACTAATTACACGTTTTATTCAGATAAAAGCACATTTCATCATCTTTTAATACCTGAAACCAAAGGGAAACAGTGGTTTAAAGGACACATACTATACAGAATGTACACGTTTTAACATTGTTCGTCCTCAAAAACACACTTGGCGTCCTGTTTACTAGCTGATCTTCACTTTTGCCTTGTTTTTTATCGTCCAAACCTTTACGGGTCGTGTGTTTTGTCTCTTGTCAGTCACGAGCTCGACCCGGAGGAAAACCCACAGCCGATGTCCGAAGAATCCTGGAGGAAACTGGGACTCAGACGCAACCCGAACCCTCTGTAGGCGTCACACTCGGAGCTGAACGTCAGAGTGTTCAAGAATCATCAGGGCTTTTCTGTCTTTTCCAGCTTCTCCAGCGTTTTCAGCGCCAAAGGATTTCAGAAGCAGCAGAAGAAAAAGCAGAAGCAAAACAGGAAACCGAACAAACACATTCGGTTTTCGGACGACGACGACGGCAACAACGGTCAGAAAAGCTCCACCCTCTGTAAGGTAAGAGGTGTTTTTTAAAGACTTATTCAACGATTGTCATCACTTTCTGTAAATATATCTGCAACTTGGAGCCAAAAAGTAAAAGATATCGTTCAAATTTCAATAAAATAAGCAGACAATTTAAGGACAATCCAGAAATTTTGTAAAACGTTGCTGTAAATGTCTTTGTTGAGGTTCAAGTATCACACAAAACATGAATGGACAATAAAAATAAACACAAAAATGCAGACATATCAGTACAATATTCACTAGTTTGCAAGTTTGTGGTTTTTATTACAGACAATATTCCTGTTTAAGGTAAAGATATTGTCAATTTTCCGATGTTTCTTTCATCTGGAGTGAGGGATTCATTTGTAAATCTGTTGTTTCTGGACACTTTTGGGCTGGAATCCTGTACAAAATATCCTGAAACTGAAAAAAACTGGAACCCAAATGTGACTTTAAACGAAAGATGAAACCGTTTCTAGGGAACAAACTCCGCGATTGTCTTTGTAGTTTTGCTTCACAGTTGAATTTTGTGTTTTCTGTCTTTACAATCGTTTGTTTTTAGGTGAAGGATTTTCTCGGTAACGTTCAGAAAGACATGGAAGTTCATCAAGAAGCTGCAGCATCAGAGGAACCACCATCTGAACCGGGAAATGTCACTGTAGAAGAGAGAAAAGAGGGTCTAGAAGGAGATAAAAACATGGAGGAAGAGAGAAAAGAGGGTCCAGAGAGCGATAAAAACATGGAGGGAGAGAGAAAAGAGGGTCTAGAGAGAGATAAAAACATGGAGGAAGAGAGAAAAGAGGGTCTAGAAGGAGATAAAAACATGGAGGAAGAGAGAAAAGAGGGTCCAGAGAGAGATAAAAACATGGAGGAAGAGAGAAAAGAGGGTCCAGAAGGAGATAAAAACATGATGGAAGAGAGAAAAGAGGGTCTAGAGAGAGATAAAAACATGGAGGGAGAGAGAAAAGAGGGTCCAGAGGGAGATACAAAGATGGCGGAGGAGGAGAGGCCGGTCCCTTCTGGCTCAAACGGGACAAACCTGTGGAATCCAGAGTTTGAGGAGGAAGATCCAAACCAAACCCAGAGCAAGAGGCGTCTGCTCTGCCTCGAGACGCCGGACTTCCTGGTGCCACAGAGCTCTGATGGTAAAGCACTGTGTTTAAAATGATTAATACAATGATTTACATGACTTAGTTACTGCCTCAAGGAAGTAACTAAGCTATATTACTTATTAGTTGATGCTAATATTGTATAAATTAATCAAATATGTGATTTTATGTTTTATTGACATTTAAACAAAGGAAAACAAAACATGAGTTTGAATTGTGTGAAATGGCACTGACTCTTGACTCTGAGGTGTTTCCTGGTGTTAATGTCCGCTCTTTGTTAAAGCTGTTCAGACTCATCGCTGCAGAACGTCATTCTCTTCTTAAACGCTGTTGTAAACAGTGTATTTATTTGTTAGAGATCGAGATTAACTCCAAAATCTTCAGCCGACTCACTGCACAGCTTCTCGTTTTTGCTGTTTTTGCCACATGAATTAGTTAAATGCAAATAAAATAATTAGTTGACTGATAGAAATGCTGGTCGACTAAGACCCATCGACCGATTAATCGACTGAAACAATCACAGCCCAAGAATCTATAAAATATACAAAGTGCAGCCGAATCATGATCCAATCCATGCAGCCACATCTGCCCCGGGGCACTCTGAGCTGCCGCGCAGGGTCTAACGTCATGCCTGTGTTTGTGCTGCGTGCAGGGGTCAGGGGTCAGAGGAGGAGGCGGAGCAAGCGCAGCAGAGATGAACCCATGCCGGAGGACGTCGCGGCTCAACCAGATCTGGCCAAATACTGGGCCCAGAGGCACCGGCTGTTCTCCCGCTTCGACCACGGAATCAGACTGGACCGAGGTGAGGCTTCAGGGCCAGGAGCGCCCTCTCTGTCGCTCTGGCCTCTGATAGTTCCTCTCTGTCGCTCTGGCCTCTGATAGTTCCTCTCTGTCGCTCTGGACTCTGATAGTTCCTCTCTGTCGCTCTGGCCTCTGATAGTTCCTCTCTGTCGCTCTGGCCTCTGATAGTTCCTCTCTGTCGCTCTGGCCTCTGATAGTTCCTCTCTGTCGCTCTGGCCTCTGATAGTTCTGTCTCTGTCGCTCTGGCCTCTGATAGTTCTGTCTCTGTCGCTCTGGCCTCTGATAGTTCCTCTCTGTCGTAGAGGGCTGGTTCTTTGCTCTGGCCTCTGATAGTTCCTCTCTGTCGTAGGGGTTTGGTTCTTTGCTCTGGCCTCTGATAGTTCCTCTCTGTCGCAGAGGGCTGGTTCTCGGTGACTCCGGAGAGAATCGCTGAACACATCGCGCTGCGGGTCCAGAGCAGTTTTCCGTCGGCGCAGCTCGTGGTCGACGCCTTCTGTGGAGTCGGAGGAAACGCCATCCAGTTCGCCCTGAGCGGCAGCAGAGGTACAGGACCCAGAGCAGTGCACACCCATCCAGTGCACACCCATCCAGTGCACACCCATCCAGTGCACACCCATCCAGTGCACACTGATCCAGTGCACACCCATCCAGTGCACACCCATCCAGTGCACACCCATCCAGTGCACACCCATCCAGTGCACACCCATCCAGTGCACACCCATCCAGTGCACACCCATCCAGTGCACACCCATCCAGTGCACACCCATCCAGTGCACACCCATCCAGTGCACACCCATCCAGTGCACACCCATCCAGTGCACACCCAGAGCAGTGCACACCCAGAGCAGTGCACACCCATCCAGTGCACACCCATCCAGTGCACACCCAGAGCAGTGCACACCCAGAGCAGTGCACACCCATCCAGTGCACACCCAGAGCAGTGCACACCCATCCAGTGCACACCCAGAGCAGTGCACACCCAGAGCAGTGCACACCCATCCAGTGCACACCCAGAGCAGTGCACACCCAGAGCAGTGCACACCCAGAGCAGTGCACACCCATCCAGTGCACACCCATCCAGTGCACACCCAGAGCAGTGCACACCCATCCAGTGCACACCCATCCAGTGCACACCCAGAGCAGTGCACACCCAGAGCAGTGCACACCCATCCAGTGCACACCCAGAGCAGTGCACACCCCGAGCAGTGCACACCCATCCAGTGCACAGCCAGAGCAGTGCACACCCAGAGCAGTGCACACCCATCCAGTGCACACCCATCCAGTGCACACCCATCCAGTGCACACCCATCCAGTACACACCCATCCAGTACACACCCATCCAGTGCACACCCATCCAGTGCACACCCATCCAGTGCACACCCATCCAGTGCACACCCAGAGCAGTGCACACCCAGAGCAGTGCACACCCATCCAGTGCACACCCATCCAGTGCACACCCATCCAGTGCACACCCATCCAGTGCACACCCAGAGCAGTGCACACCCATCCAGTGCACACCCAGAGCAGTGCACACCCATCCAGTGCACACCCAGAGCAGTGCACACCCAGAGCAGTGCACACCCATCCAGTGCACACCCAGAGCAGTGCACACCCAGAGCAGTGCACACCCATCCAGTGCACACCCATCCAGTGCACACCCAGAGCAGTGCACACCCATCCAGTGCACACCCATCCAGTGCACACCCAGAGCAGTGCACACCCAGAGCAGTGCACACCCATCCAGTGCACACCCAGAGCAGTGCACACCCAGAGCAGTGCACACCCATCCAGTGCACACCCAGAGCAGTGCACAGCCAGAGCAGTGCACACCCAGAGCAGTGCACACCCATCCAGTGCACACCCATCCAGTGCACACCCATCCAGTGCACACCCATCCAGTACACACCCATCCAGTACACACCCATCCAGTGCACACCCATCCAGTGCACACCCATCCAGTGCACACCCATCCAGTACACACCCATCCAGTACACACCCATCCAGTGCACACCCATCCAGTTCACACCCATCCAGTGCACACCCATCCAGTGCACACCCAGAGCAGTGCACACCCAGAGCAGTGCACACCCATCCAGTGCACACCCATCCAGTGCACACCCATCCAGTGCACACCCAGAGCAGTGCACACCCATCCAGTGCACACCCATCCAGTGCACACCCATCCAGTGCACACCCATCCAGTGCACACCCAGAGCAGTGCACAGCCAGAGCAGTGCACACCCATCCAGTGCACACCCATCCAGTGCACACCCAGAGCAGTGCACACCCATCCAGTGCACACCCATCCAGTGCACACCCATCCAGTGCACACCCATCCAGTACACACCCATCCAGTACACACCCATCCAGTGCACACCCATCCAGTGCACACCCATCCAGTGCACACCCATCCAGTACACACCCATCCAGTACACACCCATCCAGTACACACCCATCCAGTACACACCCATCCAGTGCACACCCATCCAGTGCACACCCAGAGCAGTGCACACCCAGAGCAGTGCACACCCATCCAGTGCACACCCATCCAGTGCACAGCCAGAGCAGTGCACACCCAGAGCAGTGCACACCCATCCAGTGCACACCCAGAGCAGTGCACACCCATCCAGTGCACACCCATCCAGTGCACACCCATCCAGTACACACCCATCCAGTACACACCCATCCAGTGCACACCCATCCAGTGCACACCCATCCAGTGCACACCCATCCAGTACACACCCATCCAGTACACACCCATCCAGTACACACCCATCCAGTGCACACCCATCCAGTGCACACCCATCCAGTGCACACCCATCCAGTGCACACCCATCCAGTACACACCCATCCAGTACACACCCATCCAGTGCACACCCATCCAGTGCACACCCATCCAGTGCACACCCAGAGCAGTGCACACCCAGAGCAGTGCACACCCAGAGCAGTGCACACCCATCCAGTGCACACCCATCCAGTGCACACCCAGAGCAGTGCACACCCAGAGCAGTGCACACCCAGAGCAGTGCACACCCATCCAGTGCACACCCATCCAGTGCACACCCATCCAGTGCACACCCATCCAGTGCACACCCAGAGCAGTGCACACCCATCCAGTGCACACCCATCCAGTGCACACCCATCCAGTGCACACCACACACAGAACCGACTGAACTATTTAGTGTTTTTCTAGTTTGCTGTTCTTTATCTGATGTCACACTGAGTTTATAATCAGCGGCACAGTTCCTGCCTGAGCCTGTAGGTGGCAATAAAACCCTTCTCTTCAACACATCAAGGGACTCAAGATTAAATGACGTGATAAAACAGGTCACATTATGATCAAAAGAACACACATCATTTAATAAAACATCATTTCTGTTCAATCTCCACAAAGTAAACATATTTTTTCAAGGTTTGACTTCATAAAGTGGTCACAGACCAGAGGAAAGATGATTTATTAAAGTGGATGAAGGAGATTTAAGGACTTCAGTTGTTTGGGATCAGTTTAATAATAATAATAATAATCCTAGCTCTTAATTTAGATTTTGTGACACACCAGTGTTGATTTGAACTGTTTTAAATTAGTCTTTGATTAAAATGGTTTTGATTTGAGTTGAGTTTTAGTCGACTAAATCCATAATAGTTTTAAACAGAGCTGTGCAAATAATGAATTAAGATTCAGTGAAGTTTAATCGTCTGGAGGTGGTTTGGGTTTGACTCGACTCTCACTTCTCTGTCAAATCATGTGACTCTAGACATTAGACTCTTTTGTGTTAAATGGCACAGATAAGAAGAAATCAGCACACAAAGACATCTTTATTTTGTTATGAAAACACTAAATCAAATTAAATCAAAAATTGACATCTGTCAGTTCAAGACAAAAAATCTTGATTTTCCTTATTTTCCCCAGACTTTGTTTTAGTCAAACATGTTCTGTTTGAGATTCTGGAACTGAAAAGTGGAACTTGGATCTTGTCTCCACTTGTTCCTTTCTTTTATTTATTCATTCATTCATTCATTTTCTACCGCTTATTCCTGTTAGGGGTCGCGGGTGACTGGAGCCTGTCCCAGTGACTTTGGGCCTTAGGCGGGGTACACCCTGGACAGTGGCCAACTCATCACAGCAAACACAGAGAGACAGACAAGGACAGACAACCATTCACTGTCACATTCATTCACTAGGGACAATTTAGAGTTGTCAATTAACCTGAACACAGTCATGTGTTTGGACGGTGGGAGGAGCCAGAGAACCCGGAGAGAACCCACGGTAACACGGGGAGGACATGCAGACTCCACCCAGAGAGATCGTGTGATGTTGGGGTGGTCTGGGTTTTTTAATTTAGTTTTTATTATTCAATGTAAATATCAGTGCTTTTTCTCGACGTAAAAATCGACTCTTAGTCACAGTTTTAGACGACAAGCCTGTAACTGAGTTTTGTCTTTATGGTTACGTTTAATTTCATTTTCTTCACAAAAAGTAAAACACAAACTGTGTGATGAAACACATTTATTCGTTTAAAGATTTAAACTGAACACATTTGCTCGTTTAAATGTTTAAACTGAACACTTTTACTCGTTTAAAAACTGAACACATTTGCTCGTCTAAATGTTTAAACTGAACACATTTGCTCGTCTAAACCCTGGCGTTTCTCCTCTGGCCCTCAGTGCTGGCCGTGGACATCGACGCCGTCCGCCTGGACCTGGCTCGTCACAACGCCTCGGTCTACGGCGTGTCCGACCGCGTGGACTTCGTTCAGGGGGACTTCCTGCAGCTGGCCCCCCGTCTCCATGGCGACGTGGTCTTCCTGTCTCCGCCCTGGGGGGGGCCAGACTACCTGAGCGCCGACGTCTTCAACATCCAGAGCATGATGGACCCCGACGGATATCCTTTAAGTCCAGGACGTGTCCAGAGCGTGTCGTGTGCAAACGTGTCACACCCATAGAACTATAATTAAACCTGGAAGATGAGCCAAAATGGCCGCCCTGTTTATCCCTATGGAGTGAGCTCATTGGTGCATGACCCCAAAAAAATGTCTTACTTCCGCATTTACTTCCTGATACGGAGGCGGCCATCTTTGTTTTACTTCCTGATACGGAGGCGGCCATCTTTGTTTTACTTCCTGATACGGAGGCGGCCTTTACGGCGCCACGTGACGACAATCCCCCACTTCATATAAAAACGGTAATTTCTGTGATTTTAGATAATGTGATTTAAATACCGATAATAATTCAGTCCTGTCTGTGATTATAATGTGCAATTCTAGAAAAAGGCTGGGCCCAAGAGGCTGCAGTACCTCACACGACCACTAATCAATCTGGGACCACATACAGAGGGGGCGTACCTTATCCAGTTCATTTAATACATCCATGGTTGAGTTAAATTCACGCCTGGATTGAATATTTACCATTTTGGAGAGTTCTGAGCCGACTTCTCATCCAAAAACATAAAGCAGAACAGTCACCATTTCCACATTTAGTGTCATGAACTACATTAGCTTCATTTTATTTGAAATGTTTTTGCTCTAAAAGGTGCGATTAGTTGTTTTTTTCAGTAGACGGTGCCACAGAATCGATTCAACTAAACAAAGTGTGCCAGGAGTCAGAAAAGGTTAAAAAAAAAACACTGCTTTAAAGGGCCTGTACCTGATTTTTACTGTTTTGAAACGTGAAAAACAGAACTATATGAAGGTAAAGCAGGGCGCCCAGACTTTTTTCCTCGGCAAACCTAAATGTAGTGTGTCAAGGGCCAATCTTAATTTTGTGTTGCATTTAATACTTTCATTTGCGATGATTAAATTGTCTTTTATAAACTTGTTTTAGGCAAACACACTGAAGTTGGTCTCATTTGCACTTTTGCAGCCCCAGCATCATAAATATTCACCTCCATGAGTTTAAAGCACTTCTGAGCGCTAAAGCTAACAAACATTAGCATGCTAACATCGTATTTCCTGCTTCTCGTAGAATAAAACGCTCTACAATTAGATACATGTTTTCATGTTTCAGTAAAAATCAGGTACAGGACCTTTAATTATCAAACAAATGTGAAGTGTGTCTAACATTAATCACAAAAGGCCACAAATGGAAGTTTACAACATATTATTTTGATCAGCTTTTTGTAGCATTTTTACTGTAAATGATCTTTAAAACAACATTCACAATATTATCACAATCCTACATCTGACCCACTTACAGTCGCTCCTTCATGGCCCCTGTCAGCAATTCAAATCAGGAACTATAATTAAACCTAAAAACAACCTGCTCAGTTGACATGAAATTAGTAAAAAAAAGGAAAAAAAATTAATTTCAAACATCATAGAAAGGGTTTCAGGGGTTGTCATCCGGACACTGTTTGAAGATCGAGACGTTTCGACTTTAATTCAAAAGTCATTGTCAATCTGAGAGCTGGTATGGGAACTCGGAATGGGGGCTTAAGATTTAATCTGGCTAAGATTTATGACACCCTCCTAACACCCTGGTCCAAATGTATAGACCAGTCAAATGTTAATGAGGTCATCAGCAGTGAGGAGGGAGCTACAGCCAGCTATCAATAGAACAATAGACCTTAGCCACAGGTGAAACTGGGTAAGGCCAACTATTAATCAACAAGACAGGCCAATTATCAAGTCCCAGGTGACAAACAAACAATTTTCCAAACAAAGACAGGCGTTCAGTGACTCCTCCCTGTGGGCAGGACTCTCACTACTTAGAGGAGCATATAAGCCTGAGTTCCCAAACCAGCTCTCAGATTGACAATGACTTTTGGATAAAAGTCGAAACGTCTCGATCTTCAAACAGCGTCCGGATGACAACCCCTGAAACCCTTTCTACAATGGACCACACCTGGACGAATGAGGGTTTACATCGACTAATTTCAAATATATTTATCTCAAACAGAACTTACCATGTTCTTGTCAAACAGCACAAACTCTCCTCACGGGTCAAAGGTTTATCCCCCACTTTGGAAAAAAAAAGTTATTTTGTCCAAAAATGTAAATAATTATTTATGAAACTTTTATTTAAGCAGGTTGGACCCATCGACATCGACACCGTTGACCTGCAGCAAAATGAACAAAAGTAGCAACAAATCATAAAACAATTACACATTTAAAAGAGATAAATAAGACAATAAAAACAGGAACTAAATTCTAAATTAAAATATGAGAGAATTTAAGTGGCACAAATATATTTTAAATGACTAAGTGTTCGTTATACAACAATAGGACATACTTTGCATAATATGTTTTATAATCGTTGACTATAATTGTTTTCAGATTATCATTAGTTGAGTTTTTTCTTGTAAATGGACAGAGCTGGTCGTGAATGTTTCAGTGTTTTCTTTAACTCTTGGTCACGTTTGAGATTTTCCAAAAGGCCAAACTCATTTCTGACAACATCGTGTACTTTCTTCCTCGAAACGCCGACATGGACCAGGTTTGTGCCACATCCTCAGACGTTTAAATGTTTAAAGTGAGACGCTGCAGGTGGAGATAAAAACATTAAAGATGTCAGTGTGAGACTTCTCCTGTTGTTTAGTCACACAAGTGTATCAGGGGTTTCATCATGTCGTGTGTTCAAGTAGAAATAATGCATTTTATGTGAAAAAAACAACCAAAAATCCACATATTTGGGACATTTAAGTCTGAAAAATGGACAGAACCAGGTTTAGATTTCTTACACATATTATTTATTTTATTTTTTTAATACAGCGGAGATTTTTGATTTCTTATTTAGTTTTTGAATAAACTAGATTTGACTGAAAATTTGCCTAAAAGTTCAAAATTTGCCTCATTTTTTAGACTTTAATAAATCAGTTTTAGAATTAGACATCAAAAAATCCTTCTGTACGTTTGGTCTAAATCTTGTTGAGTCCAGATTGTACAGTTTGGTGTAGGATCTACTTTAAGGCTGATCTTTATGTCTCGAGGGAGAAAAATGCATTTTAAGAAAATGGCCTTCACTTTTAGTCCCCTTTTTGTCGCTTTAAGTCGTGTTTTTGTTGCTTTTAATCTCGTTTTTGTTGCTTTCAGTTGCATTTTTGTCGCTTTAAGTCTTGTTTTTGTCTCTTTTAGTTTTGCTTTTAGTCTCGATTTGTTGCATTTAGTTGCATTTTCGTAGCGTTTTTGTTGCGTTACGTCTTGTTTTTGTCTCTTTTAGTCTCGTTTTTGTCACTTTTAGTCTTGCTTTTAGTCTCTATTTGTTGCTTTTAGTCGCATTTTTATAGCATTTTTGTTGCTTTACGTCTTGTTTTTGTCTCTTTTAGTCTCGTTTTTGTCACTTTTAGTCTTGCTTTTAATCTCTATTTGTTGCTTTTAGTCGCATTTTTATAGCATTTTTGTTGCTTTACGTCTTGTTTTTGTCTCTTTTAGTCTCGTTTTTGTCTCTTTTAGTCTCGTTTTTGTCACTTTTAGTCTTGCTTTTAGTCTCTATTTGTTGCTTTTAGTCGCATTTTTATAGCATTTTTGTTGCTTTACGTCTTGTTTTTGTCTCTTTTAGTCTCGTTTTTGTTGCTTTTAGTCTCGATTTGTTGCTTTTAGTCACATTTTTGTAGCGTTTTTGTTGCTTTACGTCTCGTTTTTGTCTCTTAGTTTTGCTTTTAGTCTCGATTTGTTGCTTTTAGTCGCATTTTTATAGCATTTTTGTTGCTTTACGTCTTGTTTTTGTCTCTTTTAGTCTCGTTTTTGTTGCTTTTAGTCTCGATTTGTTGCTTTTAGTCACATTTTTGTAGCGTTTTTGTTGCTTTACGTCTCGTTTTTGTCTCTTAGTTTTGCTTTTAGTCTCGATTTGTTGCTTTTAGTTGCATTTTCGTAGCGTTTTTGTTGCTTTAAGTCTTGTTTTGTCTCTTTTAGTCTCGTTTTTGTTGCTTTTAGTCTTGCTTTTAGTCTCGATTTGTTGCTTTTAGTCTAGATTTGTTTTTAGTCGCATTTTTATAGCATTTTTGTTGCTTTAAGTCTTGTTTTAGTCTCGTTTTTGTCACTTTTAGTCTTGCTTTTAGTCTCAATTTGTTGCTTTTAGTCGCATTTTTGTAGCGTTTTTGTTGCTTTAAGTCTTGTTTTTGTCTCTTTTAGTTTTGCTTTTAGTCTCGATTTGTTGCATTTAGTTGCATTTTCGTAGCGTTTTTGTTGCTTTACGTCTTGTTTTTGTCTCTTTTAGTCTCGTTTTTGTCACTTTTAGTCTTGCTTTTAGTCTCTTTGTTGCTTTTAGTCGCATTTTTATAGCATTTTTGTTGCTTTACGTCTTGTTTTTGTCTCTTTTAGTCTCGATTTGTTGCTTTTAGTTGCATTTTCGTAGCGTTTTTGTTGCTTTAAGTCTTGTTTTGTCTCTTTTAGTCTCGTTTTTGTTGCTTTTAGTCTCGATTTGTTGCTTTTAGTCTCGATTTGTTTTTAGTCGCATTTTTATAGCATTTTTGTTGCTTTAAGTCTTGTTTTAGTCTCGTTTTTGTCACTTTTAGTCTTGCTTTTAGTCTCGATTTGTTGCTTTTAGTCTCGATTTGTTGCTTTTAGTCGCATTTTTGTTGCGTTTTTGTCACTTTTAGTCTCGGTTTGTTGCTTTTAGTCGCATTTTTATAACATTTTTGTTGCTTTAAGTCTTGTTTTAGTCTCGTTTTTGTCACTTTTAGTCTTGCTTTTTTTTTCGATTTGTTGCTTTTAGTCTCGATTTGTTGCTTTTAGTCGCATTTTTGTTGCGTTTTTGTCACTTTTAGTCTCGGTTTGTTGCTTTTAGTCGCATTTTTATAACATTTTTGTTGCTTTAAGTCTTGTTTTAGTCTCGTTTTTGTCACTTTTAGTCTTGCTTTTAGTCTCCTTTTTTTTTGCTTTTAGTCGCATTTTTGTCGCTTTAAGTCTTGTTTTTGTCTTTTTGTCACATTATTGTTGCGTTTTTGTCACTTTTAGTCGCGTTTTGTCAAATCCCTCTGAGCGCTCTGTCAGACTCTTGTTCAGTCCCGTCTCAAGGTTTGTCGATACGTCGAGAGAGCAAACTAAAACTACAGCACCAAACCAACAGCCTTTGCAGCGTCTTAAACGTTGAACTCTTTTCCAGATCGCGTCGCTGGCCGGAGCTGGAGGCCGAGTGGAAGTCGAGCAGAACTTCCTCAACAACAAACTCAAAACCATCACGGCCTATTTTGGGGATTTGATCAAGTCCAGCGGCTCAGAAGAGGACCACGTTTCCCAGAATGCAACAGAACGAGCCTGAGATCATCACAACACGACTTAAGCAGGAACATAAAGTGTGTTTAGTGTCGTTCAGTGACGTGACCCGCTCCGTCAGAACTTTGAAAACATCGGCTTTGACCTCCGTTTGTACAGTTTAGTTTAGTTTAGTTTTAGCCACAGCTTTTATTCATGTGTAATAAATCGTTTTTATATAAAATGTTTTAAATGTGGAATAATTCTTTTGGTATATGGTGGTATTTTTTTGTTTTTTAATTAAACTGTTGCACTTTATAAATGTCTATCAAACCAAACGAGGGCTCAGTGACATTTTAACAAAAAAAAAGCCAAATTTGTTGTTAAAAAAAAAGAAAAAAGTTGGTGACGATTTTCACATTTTGCAAAAATAGTTTTGCGATTATTAATCAGCGGCTTTAGAACATTAATTTCTTTTTTTGTTTTTGTTTTGTTTTTACATAGTTTTGTATTCTGAACCCTAACTTTTATATTGATTTTATTGGGGCATTATATTTCAATAAAGCTGCAACATAATGACAGATATTCTACAGTTTATTTTCAGGGACAGAAATGTTGACCTCACTTACATTTTACACTTGAGCAGGAATTAAACTAACAAAATACACGAAAAAAAAACGTTTTCCATCAACAAACCAACCTGAAAACTCTAAGTTGTTGCTTATATTTGTTAAAGACATGAGATGATCATTATTGGTGTTTAAAGGGTCTGTGTCCACTGCGTCTTCACGTCTTATTTCAGTTTTTTTTTTTTAGGCCTAATTTCCTGAACCGTGCGGCGCTCCTGCTGTAATTGCCTGCGTGATTAATAATTAGTTCCATGGTAGATTCTAATATTATTCTAATGAGGAGCGCCAGCCCCAGACGAGCGCCTCGCTTTAATTAGAGCGTCATTCTGCCTTTTCCTCCCGCGCAGGACGAGAGCGACCGGGACTCCCCCTGGGAGGAGAGGAGGAGGGGAGGGAGGAGAGGAGGAGGAGAGGAGAGGAGAGGAGAGGAGACAAGGAGACGAGAGCGACTGGGACTCAAGGGAGGAGAGGAGAGGAGACAAGGAGAGGAGACAAGGAGACGAGAGCGACTGGGACTCCCCCTGGGAGGAGAGGAGAGGAGACAAGGAGAGGAGAGGAGACAAGGAGACGAGAGCGACTGGGACTCAAGGGAGGAGAGGAGAGGAGATGAGGAGAGGAGAGGAGACAAGGAGACGAGAGCGACTGGGACTCAAGGGAGGAGAGGAGAGGAGACGAGGAGAGGAGAGGAGAGGAGGAGACGAGAGCGACCGGGACTCAAGGGAGGAGAGGAGAGGAGGAGAGGAGACAGGGAGAGGAGACGACGAGAGGAGACAAGGAGACGAGAGTGACTGGGACTCAAGGGAGGAGGAGAGACAAGGAGAGGAGACAGGGAGAGGAGGAGAGGACGAGAGCGACTGGGACTCAAGGGAGGAGAGGAGGCGAGGAGAAGAGACGAGGAGAGAAGACAGGGAGAGGAGACGAGGAGACAAGGAGAGGAGACAGGGAGAGGAGACAAGGAGACGAGAGCGACTGGGACTCAAGGGAGGAGAGGAGAGGAGGAGGAGAGGAGACAAGGAGACGAGAGCGACTGGGACTCAAGGGAGGAGAGGAGAGGAGACGAGGAGACAGGGAGAGGAGACGAGGAGACAGGGAGAGGAGACGACGAGAGGAGACAAGGAGACGAGAGCGACTGGGACTCAAGGGAGGAGAGGAGAGGAGGAGGAGAGGAGACAAGGACTCAAGGGAGGAGATGAGGAGAGGAGGAGAGGAGACAAGGAGAGGAGACAGGGACTCAAGGGAGAGGAGGAGAGGAGACGATACAAGGAGACTGGGACTCAAGGGAGAGGAGACGAGGAGGAGACAAGGAGACTGGGACTCAAGGGAGAGGAGACGAGGAGGAGACAAGGAGACTGGGACTCAAGGGAGATGAGATGAGGAGGAGACAAGGAGAGGAGAAAAGTAGACAAGGAGAGAAGACAAGGAGAGGAGACTGGGACTCAAGGGAGAGGAGAGGAGGAGAAGAGACGAGGAGACTGGGAGAGGAGACGAGGAGAAGAGAGGAAGAGAGGAGGCTGGGACTCAAGGGAGAGGAGATGAGGAGAGGAGACAAGGCGAGGAGGAGACGAGGAGAGGAGACAAGGAAAGGAGATGAGGAGACAAGGAGAGGAGAGCGACTGGGACTCAAGGGAGAGGAGAGGAGGAGACAAGGAGAGGAGACAAGGTGAGGAGGAGAGGAGACGAGGAGAGGAGACAAGGAGAGGAGGAGACGAGGAGAGGAGACTGGGACTCAAGGGAGAGGAGACGAGGAGAGGAGACAAGGAGAGGAGACGAGGGGAGTAGACGAGGAGAGGAGAGCGACTAGGACTCAAGGGAGAGGAGGAGACGAGGAGACTGAGACTCAAGAGAGAGGAGACGAGAGGAAATGAGGAGAGCCCAAAAGGAGACACAGGAGGTGATGAGGAAACAAGACAGGGTGAAAACGAGATGGGAGAGGAGACGAGGAGTCAAGGAAACAAAATGAGGAAAGGAGGAGGTAAAGGGGGGCTGAGGAGACGAGGAAACGAAGAGAGGAAATTGGGGAGAAGTCAAACGGAGGAGACGAGGAAACGAGAACTAGACAAAGAGAGGAGAAAAAGGAGACGAAACGAGGAAAGAGACAAGAAAACAAGAACTAAACGAGGAAAGGAGAGAAGAAAACAAGAACTAAACGAGGAAAGGAGGCAAGAACTAAATGAGGAAAGGAGACAAGAAATAAACGAGGAAAGGAGGCAAGAAAACAAGAACTAAACGAGGAAAGGAGACAAGAACTAAACGAGGAAAGGAGACAAGATCTAAACGAGGAAAGGAGACGAGAAAACAAGAACTAAACGAGGAAATAAACGAGGAGAGGAGACGAGAACTAAACGAGGAAAGGAGACGAGAAAACGAGAACTAAACAAGGAAAGGAGACGAGAAAACGAGAACTAAACGAGGAAAGGAGACAAGAACTAAATGAGGAAAGGAGACGAGAAAACGAGCTAAATGAGGAAATAAACGAGGAGAGGAGACAAGAAAACGAGAACTAAACGAGGAGACGAGACGAGAGGGAATGAGGAGACGAGGGAGAAAAGCGCGGAGGAGACGAGGAGACAGGGAGGAGGGAGGAGGGTGAGGTTAATTAGGAGGCTCGCGCGCTCCCGCAGTAATTAAAGAGCGACGCGCCGCACGCTCTGTTTCCGTGCGTCGGCGGAGGACACGCGCGACGCAAATCAACAAAGAGCCAAACGTTAATCAAAGCTCGGCCTTATTTGCATTTCTAATTGGGTTTAATTAGCGCCGCTGCCCAAACGAGGGAGAGAGAGAGGGAGGGCGCTTGTTTACGTGGATTTCTCTATTTCACTTTTAACGTCTTTGTTAAAAGTCTGAGCGCAAATGGTCTGCAGTGAAGGAAGAGTTATATTTATAAAAAGTAAAGTTGGACCAGTGAAATAACGAGCGAACTTTGACCCTTTAACATCGTGGAGCGGGAGCAACAGATGAGCACAGACGTGACGCAGTTAGAGGTAATTCCACGACCGTTACCATAGCAACCGGACTGTAAACAAGGGCCCAAGTCCATAAAAATTACACAATAGTCATGATTTGACAAATAATAATCCCCGAAAACACCTTTATTGTCGTTTTACATCACATCTGTCGTACTTTTGTCGCTTTTAGTTGCATGTTTATCACTTTTCTTTAGTTTTAAGTTTTGTCGCAATTTGTCACTTTTAATTGTCACGTTTTTGTCGCTCATAGCCACATTTTGTTGCATTTAGTCGCGTTCGTGACACATTGGTTGCATTTATTGTGTTTTTGTCGCTTGTAGTCGCGTTTGTCACTTTAGTTTTTTGTTGTGTTTTGTTGCTTTACGTCACTTTGAGCCTTTTTGGTCACATTTGGTTGCATTTGTGTTTTTGCCGCATTTAGTCGCATTTTAGATGGTTATAGCCGCATTATTGTCACTTTTAGTCACGTGTTTGTCACATTTAGTTGCATTTTTGTCACTTTAGTTGTTTGTTGTGATTTGTCGCTTTTAGCCACATTTTGTCGCATTTGTGTTTTTGCCGCATTTAGTCACATTTTTGACGGTTATAGCCGTGTTTTTGTCACTTTTGGTTGCATTTCTTGTGTTTTTGTCACTTGCAGTCGCGTATTTGTCACTTTAATTTTTGGTTGTGTTTTTTAATCGCGTTGTGTCACTTTTGACGTGTTTTTGTCGCTTGTAAACGTGTTTGTCACTTTAGTTTTTAGTCGTGTTTTATCTCTATTAATCACTTTTAATGGCGTTTTGTCACTTTTGTCACATTTGTCGTGTTTTTGTCGCTTTTAGCCGCATTTTTGTCACTTTAGTTTTTCGTTTTTAGTCGTGTTTTGTCACTTTACGTCTCGTTTGTCGTACTTTTGTCGCTTTTAGTTGCACGTTTATCACTTTTTTTAGTTTTAAGTTGTGTTTTGTCGCAATTTGTCACTTTTAATTGTCGCGTTTTTGTCGCTCATAGCCACATTTTGTTGCATTTGTGTTCTTGTCGCATTTACTCGCGTTCGTGACACTTTTGGTTGCATTTCTTGTGTTTTTGTCGCTTGTAAACGTGTTTGTCAGTTTAATTTTGAATCGTGTTTTGTCACTTTACGTCCTGTTTTTGTCGCTTTTAGTCACATTTTTGTTACTTTTGGTTGCATTTTTTGTGTTTTTGTCGTTTGTAGTCGCGTTTGTCACTTTAGTTTTTAGTTGTGTTTTGTTGCTTTACGTCACTTTTAGCCTTTTTGGTCAAATTTGGTCGCATTTGTGTTTTTGCCACATTTTAGATGGTTATAGCCGCATTTTTGTCACGTTTGGTTGCATTTCTTGTGTTTTTGTCACTTTAGTTTTTTGTGATTTGTCGCTTTTAGCCACATTTTGTCGTATTTGTGGTTTTGCCGCATTTAGTCGTGTTTTTGACAGTTATAGCTGTGTTTTTGTCACTTTTAGTCACATTTTTCTCACTTTTGGTTGCATTTGTTGTGTTTTTGTCACTTGAAGTTGCGTATTTGTCACTTTAATTTTTAGTTTTGTCTCTATTAGTCACTTTTAATCGGGTTTTGTCACTTTTGTCGCATTTGTCGCTTGTAGTCGTGTTTGTCACTTTAGTTTTTAATCGTGTTTTATCACTTTACGTCTCGTTTGTCGTGTTTTTGTCACTTTTAGCCGCACTTGTGTCACATTTTGTCGCGTCCGTTGCGTTCTGTCAGTTACAGTTGCTCTTTTAGTCGTGCGTTTATTTTGGATCCAAAGGCAAACGCGTGTCCTTCCTTTACCTTGAATGTTCCAGTGTACGGCACTAAACACATTTATCTCCATGGAGACAAGCATGCGACTTCACCAGCAAAAGTGACGGGTCAGATCTGTGGCTGGGCGAGTCCTACACTCCGAGTAAGAAGGCGGGTTTTCGAGGGGTTTTTGAGCAATAAAAATGTCTGCGATCTAATAAACGCGACACAAGTTTAATGCCGCACTGTGGAACATTTCAGACAAAACAGAACATAGTGCGCCTTAAAACAGGGTCAAAAACCCACCATTTGTCCCAAAACAACCAGAGCAAACAGAGCAGTCCCAGCGTAAAGAGTGTATTTTAATCAAGTTTGACGTGTTTCTGAACGGCTCGGCTCTAATTGAAGCTCGTTAAACTGTTCTCTGCGGTTTCGCCTCAGATTAACGATGATAATTCCTGGTAGATTTGATTTAATTACGCGCGGGTGGGTGTGGGGTAGTTACTGGTGGAATTGGCTCAGACGGTTGGCCTCGGGGCGAGCGCGGGAGGGGCCCCGGCGCTCACACTCAGCCGGGACAAGGTCGTGTGCCAGATCCGAAACCAGGATGCACTTCACGAGCAAAGGTTCCCCCCGTTCTTCACTTCAGGGGTTAGACTGAGCCCACGCACAAGGGTTAGACCAGGGGTGTCCAAACTTTTTCCATCGAGGGCCACATATTGAAATAAAGACCAAGCGGAGGGCCACAAATCAATGGTGAAACGTTAAAAAAAGCTGCATTTATCTGATGTTTTAAGCTCCACCACATCTACATTCAGTCTCAGTGCCTTAACATCAGGTCTGTGCTGCACCAAAATGTTAGTTATTTAGGTTAGAATTGTAGAAAATCTGAAATGTGCTGTAAATAGTACTTATCAGGACAATGTGGGCCAGTTCACCAGGAAGACTAAGGGCCAAGAAAAATTGGTCTGAGGGCCGCATTTGGCCCCCGGGCCTGAGTTTGGACATGTCTGGGTTAGACGGACAAACACACGATGGACTCCAGAACTCCAGGGGCAAACGTGAAGAGGAACGAGTGTGATTTCAATGGGATTAACCTCAGAATGTCTCAAAATATGACACGTCCAGGTGGTTTTGTAAAAGTAAAAGCCTCAGACACGTGTGAGCGACGGCAGCGTTTGATTATTACACAAATCGTTTTATTATTATTATTATTGGTAACGCTTTAGATTACGGTTCGTTAGTACAGTGGTTCTTAAACTAGGGGTCGGGACCCCAATGGGGGTCGCGAAATGATTTCCGGGGGTCTCCAGATGATGAGAAACAACTGATACAATAGTCTTAAAAAAGGCTTGACACCTTCAAATACAGTGGTAAATGTAGATTCCTATTTGTCGGCTGATCAAAGTCATTTTTCTAGATCTATATTCTCAAAATAAAATCAAACATTAGATATAAGGCTGATTTATCACTTTGTGTGTCAACTATTTTTTGTGTTTGGGGGTCGCGACTGAAAAAGTTTGAGAACCGCTGTCTTAGTAAACTATTTATAAAGGTGTTGTTAAGCACTATTTATTTGTTTATGCACTTATAATACCTTATAAATGTTAAAAAGTCAATAACCAAAAACAGGTTTGTGTTAATAAATCCCATGTACAAAACATTAATAAGCTGCTTATTCATTTTTTAAATCAATAATCTTGTGATAAATGCTCGTAAATGCCTCATAAGTGCTTCTAAACACATAACAAGTGCTTATTAATGCATTGTAAATGGTTTACTAAGGCAGGGGTTCCCAAACTTTTCTGGCCAGGACCCCCAAAATAGCCATGCAACTGACTCGGAACCCCCAAAGCGAAATGAAAAATAATTTAAAGTGTCAAAGCAAGTTAAATCAGGTTTAAAGTTGGTTATTTGAATAGTTTATTGTCTTATTAGACCATATTTCACTAAAATATACTGTTTTTACATTGAAAAATAGAGCAAATCCAGTGTCATATATATTAAAATCTTGAAAATCATCTCGCGACCCCCAGCTCATCCCTCGCGACCCCCACTTTGGGAACCACTGTACTAAGGAACCTTAGTCTAAAGCGTTACCTTATTCTTTTACTTCTTGTTTGGTAAGTCTCAAGTCCGAGTCAAGTCCAAATCAAAAACGGTGCACACTTTTGTGTTTATGTGACTTTTGTGAATGGTTCTTTGAAAAATATCCTGGTCACATCGAAGTATCAACTGGAATTAGAGAATGTGTTAAAAAACAAATGTCTTTTCTTTTTTCTTTTTTTGAGAAGCTTCAAGTCGTCTCACAGCTCCAGGTCGAGTCCAGGTCGAGTCCAGGTCGAGTCCAGGTCGAGTCCAGGTCGAGTCCAGGTCGAGTCCAGGTCGAGTCCAGGTCGAGTCCAGGTCGAGTCCAAGTCGAGTCCAGGTCGAGTCCAGGTCGAGTCCAGGTCGAGTCCAGGTCGAGTCCAGGTCGAGTCCAGGTCGAGTCCAAGTCAAGTTCAGGTCGAGTCCAAGTCGAGTCCAAGTCGAGTCCAAGTCGAGTCCAAGTCGAGTTCCAGCGACACTTGGAAATGTTCAGGCCACAACAGTTGTTCATTTATCAGAATATATTACTTTAAAACAAAATTTTGAAGCTCAAAAACAATTTTGTGGGTTAAAAAAATATATTTTCCAGGGTTAGAACTCCTTTTCAAAGATAAAATTCTAGCACTTTCAAGTGAACTCGCCACTTTTTTCAAATTTTTTTCACTTTTTTTATATTTAACTCACAAAGCGCCGCTGTATTTCCTGCACTCAGGGCAAACTCTTCTACCTGTAGATTTTAAACCAACAAAATAATGTAAAGTGTTTCTCTCCCGATACGACCTTTGAGAATGATCGCCAAGCCTCGAGATACTTTTGAAGTCTGATTTGTCGGGGATTTAGGGCAAATCCAAAGTCATTTGTTGTATTTTTCTCAATTCTAATATGAACCATGACCAAGACTGTCAGCGCTCTGTTCTGTCAAAATGTGGAGGAGACAGATTGGCGAGTTTAGATTTCAAGCATTTTCAAGCACTTTTTTCAAAATTCAAGCACTTTCCCCAACCTCGAAAACAATGCAGTCAATTCAAAGTGTTTAAGGTTCTCAAGCACCACTGAACCACGACATTTAAACTCTGGAAACTCTAAACTGTTGCTTATTTTTTGTTATAAAGACTTTAAGCCACTCGCATTTCCATCACAGGTTTAAAATGTTTTGTTTGTCGTCTTAATAATTACGAACAGAACATTTTAGGATCTGTTGAGACACTGTTTACTACTTAAACTTCTACTTTTAGTTTTATTTTGAAGTACTTCAGTTCACGGTGTCAGATGTTTTCTCAAACTTTAGCGGCTTCCGTTTTAGATTTTCTCGAAACAAAATTATTCGCAAAAAAAAGAGAAGAAACCGTCCCACTCACAAGCAAATGTACAATTTTATTTCAAAAGTATTTACATTCTATTTTAGCAACAGCAAAAAGGTTAAAATCTTTCATAATTTAAACATTCATTTGACAAAAATAACACCCATTTGTTTCTCTGAACCGTAACAAAGGCCTAGAAAACGCTATGCACAGGTCACATACAAACGTACAAAAGCCCCGCGCCGGCCGGGGTCGAAGGTCAGGCTGAGCGCTTCATCAGGTGAACTTAAACGTGCCACAGTCAAGGAAAAGAGACCACAAAAGAGACCGAGGTACAACGTGTGATAAGAACTTAGACGACGCTGCGGGATGTGAAACTCCTCCTGTGTTTACGCAAAGAAATGTGAGACAAAGTGTTTCATCGTGTCATGTTTTCATGTAGAAATAAGGCATTTTATGTGAAAAAACAGCCAAAAATCCACATATTTGGGACATTTAAATCTGAAAAATGGACAGAACCAGGTTTAAATTTCTTGGTTCAAAAAGGGGGGATTTTGGATTTATTTAGTTTTTAATTAAACTAGATTGGACTGAAAATTGGCCTAAAAATTCAAATTTCACCTTTATTTTTTAAGGTAAGACACTACAGGCGAATAGGAAAAATCTTAAATTTAAAGATATCAAAGCTTCTCCTGTAGTTTATTCACATAAATGAGAAAATGTATTTCAAGTTTTTCATCATGTCATGTTTTCATGTAGAAATAAGGCATTTTATGTGAAAAAACAGCCAAAAATCCACATATTTGGGACATTTTAATCTGAAAAATGGACAGAACCAGGTTTAAATTTCTTAATATTAGTCAGAAAAAATGAAATGTACAGAGATTTATCATTTAGTTTTTCAGTTAAGTTAAGTTTTAACTAGATTTAACTGAAAATTGTCCTAAAAATTCAAATATCGCCTCATTTTTGGAATTAAAACTTCAATAAATCAGTTTGTTCCAGGATCCGTTGTGTCAGAATCTTGTCGAGTCCAGATTGTACAGTTTGGTGTAGGATCTACTTTAAGGCTGATCTGTGTTTCGTTTTCGTGTTCAGAGACAGAAATATTCAGAACGAGTTTAACGATGATTTAAGGACTAAAAACAGCAGACGATTCTTAGATAAATGACGTAGAGGATCTGAACATTATGACGCTCGGAGGGTTTTCTAATGAACATTCCTCAAAACAGCGTGCAGGGTTCGATTTGAACTTAAGGATTTACATGATTTTTCCAGAACCATTTCCCAACTTTCAATAACCTCGATTAAGTTATTCACACATTTTTACATTGATTACTTGCTTTTGTTAGATTTGAGTCTGTAAAGAATGGATTCATGGATTTGTGTACAAACTGCCATTGCTCTTGATATTCACTTTATTATGGACGCTGTCGTACACACCGCCGTCTTGTTTCCGTTGTAGTTCACATGGAGCAGACGAGCTCAACAGAAAATAAGTTCTACTCGACTAAAAAGACGTTTTCAGGAAATCGTTGCGTTGTGACTTGTTGTTGCTCGTGTTCATTAAACATTTTACACAAATCAATCTACTTTATGTAACATTTTAGCGTCAGACTTTTCCCTCGTTCGTCATTAGCTTTAACGGAGTTCTCGTCAAACGGGAGTGCGTTTACAACAAAAGTGAGTATCTGTGGCAAAAAGCGACGAAAGTGGGCGGAATAAAGTGAATACAAGTGTGAGGGGGAAAGTAATTTACATAAAAGGTGGTTTATTGAGCAGCAACATACTCACGGTTTGAATTTTAATCTTAATTATTCATTTTTAGGCCACTTAGCTACGCCTCTGGAACGAAAATATATGCCATGTCCCCGTTTACCTTTTGATTTAGACATTTATTTCTGAAACCAAATTGTTCTAAATTTCCAAAACAATTCCAAAGCCATTAGAATTCCATAACTTTTCCAGGGCCTGGAAAATTGATGTTAATTTGCCATGACTTTCCAGGTTTTCCATAACTGTACGATCCCTGAGCGTGAATGCAGTTGAACGCTACTCCAGGTGTGTTTTTGTTTTTGACGACGGCACATTGTTAGAACTGGGTTTAAACCTCGGAAAGGCCTCTGTAGTGGAACCATAGACCGTACACATCAGTGGTCTATGGGATCGTGACGTCACTCGTAGCGTTTGGCTCCAGCCAAATGAAGCCCATCGTGGCTAGCAGTTATAGCGGCTAAAGCGGAGCCAGACTCCATATTTGGAGATCTGAGTGCTTATCGTGGCAACCACACGGACTAATCAGGAGCGAGGTTGCTAGCGGTATCCGCCCCTCGGTGGGAGGAGACGGCGGCAACGTGCGGCGCTAGCTGTCAATCAAACCTGTTGCTAACACGAGCAAAACCGACCCCGGAAAAGGAAGCACCTGATTGGTCAGTTATTATTGCTAATAACTTGATTTATGAACAACCAGCGAGAAAAAAACACCCGATTCATGTAGAGTGAGTCAAAACAGACATTTTAGTTCCAGATGTGAGTTTGACAGAAACAGTTACAGAGTAAAGGCTCCAGTGTCACAACAGAAAGTGAATGGAGCTCGACTTTATAGAGCCAGGAGCCTCCATGGATACTTCCTGTTTGGAACGCGGCGGCTAACGGGCTAACGTGGTCCACTGATATGTACGGTCTATGAGCAGAACACGTGGCCTTTAAACTGAGCAGAAAATTCTCTGAGCCGCGTCACACGTCGAGAAAACGCCGCACGTTGAGCTTTCATACCTGAAACCCTCGAACGGTCGGGCTCCTGACATCAGAGTCGAGCCCCGGCGCCGTACTTTTTTTGTATGGTTTTTGAACAAACGCGGCTCGCTCGGTGGGCCTTTGCTCGCTCCGTTAGAGTCAAAGCTTCAGCAAACGCAGCGTGAACAAAAGGATATGAGTCGTAGTCGATCTTCTGCGTGAGAACTCCGCTCAGGATGAACTCCGCGTTGTGCACATCTGACGGAAACACATGTGAGAGCAACGTTTATCTGGTTTCACGGACAATTCAAACAAACAAAACCGAATGAGAAACGTGTCATTTTTTTACCGATGTTTTTGAGGAAGTAGTCTCTCAGAAGGTGCAGGTCGTTGTCACAGGAAATCAATATGATTTCTGGAAGATTCTGTTGAAAAAAACAAACAAACTATATTTAATTTGGAGAAAGGATATTAAAGGGGTCATAAATTGTGCACTATTTAGTCTTTTTTTAACTGTTTTCTGAGACATTTTTTGCTGAAACATGTCGAGGAACAGCAAAAAAACACAAATCTGACTAGAATCATCTTAAAATAAAGCTTTTCGGGAGCTTTTTAACGAAAACTGTACAGAAAAAGGGCTGGAGAGCTAACCACTCTGCCACTGTGAACACATTTAAAGGCACTAAACCATAATCTGTGACAAAATTCAATTCAATTAAACTGCACAGATCCCTGAGGGGAAATTCAATTGTTAAGTATCAAATTAAGCGTTTCAAAGTTAATATATTATGGAGCATTAATTGAAAAAAGGGGAGAGTGAAAAAGGAGGAGAAAAGTTATTATTAGTTGATGTTATTCAGTTTTCTTCAGTGGATTTTGGTCCAAGCTCAATCTGAACAAAAAATGAAAACAAAAACCTTTTCATCAGTTCTTTCTGCTGTGATTTTTACTAGTTTTAATTAGGGCTGCAACCAATAAATCGACAAACTGTGAGAAGTCGACTGTGGAAAATAAAATAAAAGTGTCAAAAACGCAACTAAGACAAAAACGACAAAAAAAGTGAAAAACACGTGACTAAAAGTGACAGAAATGAAAATAAAAGCGACAGAAACAACAATGCAAGAGACAAAAACGTGACTAAACGTGACAAAGACGACAATAAAAGTGACAAATACGTGACTAAAAGTGACAAATACGTGACTAAAAGTGACAAATATGTGACTAAAAGTGACAAATACGTGACTAAAAGTGACAAATATGACAATAAAAGTGACAAATATGTGACTAAAAGTGACAAATATGTGACTAAAAGTGACAAATACGTGACTAAAACTGACCAAAACAAACCAAATCGTGGCGCAGCTGTATTTCAGTCCCACATTTCAACCTTTGTATAAAAATGTATTAAAAGTATCAATGGAAATAACTGTCGACTTCTAACATAACCACCAGTTGCAGCCCTAGTGTTAATGACATTCACCTGAGATCTCCAGAACAACAACTGCGACACTATTCGTTTTCGACGCATTTCTCACTTCTACTTTACAGAATTTGATACTGAACGATCATCTCCTTCACAAACACTTAGATCTTAGTGACTCTTCTAAACACCTCAGATCTTTGCGGCTCTTCTAAACACCTCAGATCTTTGCGGCTCTTCTAAACACCTCAGATCTTTACAGCTCTTCTAAACACATCAGATCTTTGCGGCTCTTCTAAACACCTCAGATCTTTGCGGCTCTTCTAAACACCTCAGATCTTTGTGGTTCTTCTAAACACCTCAGATCTAATGTGGTTCTTCTAAACACCTCAGATCTAATGTGGTTCTTCTAAACACCTCAGATCTTTGTGGTTCTTCTAAACACCTCAGATCTTTGTGGTTCTTCTAAACACCTCAGATCTTTGGGGCTCTTCTAAACACCTCAGATCTTTGTAGCTCTTCTAAACACCTCAGATCTTTGTGGTTCTTCTAAACACCTCAGATCTTTGTGGTTCTTCTAAACACCTCAGATCTAATGTGGTTCTTCTAAACACCTCAGATCTTTGTGGTTCTTCTAAACACCTCAGATCTTTGCGGCTCTTCTAAACACCTCAGATCTTTGGGGTTCTTTTAAACAAACACCTCAGATCTTTGGGGCTCTTCTAAACACCTCAGATCTTTGCGTCTCTTCTGCTCTGACCTTGTTCTGCTGGTGCTCCTGGACCTTCTTGGACGAGGGCAGTTTGGGCAGCAGTTTTCCTCCGGCGCTCTCCAGAATGGCCTTCATGGTGCTGAGGCTGGGGCAGATCCCGGGCGTCAGGTAGAAGTATTTACCCTGAACACAAGAGGGACAAGACGTCAGAGAGGCTCCAGTGTGAGACCAACGAGCAGCAGACCTTCAACCCTCGAAGAGAGAAGGGAAGTGGAGTCTGCGGTGAGGCTTGAGGGTCGTCGTGTGTCATGGTTTGTGTGACACAGAGAGGACAGGGCTGTGGAGGGTCTGCAGACTGTGCTCTGGGACAGTTCTACATTCAGTAAAACTTGCCCCTGTAGTTGTAGCCAGAATATACACGATTATAAAACTAGATGCTTTTAATTATGTATTGATTAAGAATTGCTCAGAGGACTCAATAATATTAATATTACTTTATCACTTCCGTCCCTGGTTGTGTCTTTTCACTCCAGACCTGCAGATGAACGCACATTTGTTTAAAGTGCGTGTGACGGGTTTTCATGATTTTCTAATTTTGACTTTCTTCAGTGCATTAATACTTTGTGTAAATACAAATTATAGTTTTACACCAATCAAGTCGCTATTTGTGGAGAAAAGTTGAAAAATCTGTTGACAGTTACAGGAAGTAAATTAATTGATGACATCACGCTGGGGAGACAAAGGTTACGCATAATTTACACAAAATAAATGACCTTTTTGACTCTTTAAACTTTGATTCAACAAAATAAAGGTGTTCCCGTGTGTTTCTCTTTGTCAAATGAACAAAATCTGTGACATTAGATGAGTTTTGGCCAGTGTACAGTGTGGTTGCTATGGTAATTTCCTAGTGTGATGTCATACTTTACAACCAGGAAGTAAAATTTAAAACCTAAAAAAACAACTAAACTGGGGTTAAATTTGTAAAGATTTTAGTAGAAATTCGAATATATTTATCTTAACTGCGTTTTAGTCAAATGTGTATTTCAACCTGTCATAGGCCCTTTAATGCTGCTGTGGTTTAAATAAAGACAGCACAGTTTGGTTTTAAATGCCACCAAACTGATTATTTCTATTGTTCTTAAAGCTGTGACAGGTGTTGAGTTTACACGCGCCGCATCTCGAGCTCTGACACTGCGGCCGTGTCCCGAGCTGAAAAATCTGAACTTTTGGTCAAATTTGCGCCGCAACAACCAGGATCAGGAGCTTCCTCCAGAGCAGCAGCGACAGAGAAGGAGGGGCCAGGCACGTGCATCAAACACAGGCCTCTCCAGCGTCTGCCCTCAACTCACACAAATGTGAAAGAACAAAGCATCATAAATTATTGACCTTATTCTGCCCCGCCCACTTTTGCCGTTTTTTGCACTTCCGTCTGTAAACGCACTTCCGTTTGACGAGAACTCTGTTAAAGCTAATGACGAACGAGGGAAAAGTCTGACGCTAAAATGTTACATAAAGTAGATTGATTTGTGTAAAATGTTTAATGAACACGAGCAACAACAAGTCACAACGCAACGATTTCCTGAAAACGTCTTTTTAGTCGAGTAGAACTTATTTTCTGTTGAGCTCGTCTGCTCCGTGTGAACTACAACAGAAACAAGACGGCGGCGCGTACGACAACTTCTGGAATAAGTTGAATAAGTTACTGTAAAATCGACATAATGTTGCCCCTAAATGAAAACAGTGGCTGCCTCAGTGCATCTGAAGCGGAGCAGGGGGAGCGTTTACCTTGAACAGCTGCGAGCTCTGCGCTCTTTTCAGAGACTCCTCCAAACTGAAGCTGAACAGACCCTCGGCCTCGGCGTCTCTCAGAGTGAAGCTCTGCTCGTCTGGAAAGGAAAGGAAACAGTTAAGAACACACAGTTTAACAGCACCGTAAACATGACACGTTTAAAGTATAACTGATCTACAATAAAACTAAATGGTGATTACTGATAATGATCTAATCTATTGTGCATCGAAACTTTTAAAGCACATTATCAACCAAATAAAGATTGAAATATGGGACTGAGGCTTCTAAATGGAGACTATTTATGATTAAAGGGTAGATTTTGTTTGTTTCCTTGTGCTTTAACACAGACTATTTATGATTAAAGGGTAGATTTTGTTTGTTTCCTTCTGCTTAACACAGACTATTTATGATTAAAGGGTAGATTTTGTTTGTTTCCTTCTGCTTAACACAGACTATTTATGATTAAAGGGTAGATTTTGTTTGTTTCCTTGTGCTTTAACACAGACTATTTATGATTAAAGGGTAGATTTTGTTTGTTTCCTTGTGCTTTAACACATCTGTACAGTTTCCCCGGCGTCTCACCCACAAACTTCTGGCTCCTCCAGCTCTCCTCTAACCACTCCGGCCTCACGATGTGTTTGACCACAGACATCGCCGTCAGGAACTTGACCGTCCGGGACACTTTGGAGGCCAAAAGGTGCGTGACCCTGTGCCCCGAGTCGGCCACTTCACCCCCGAGCGCGTGGACCCACTGAGGACGAGGCACCGACAAAACACGGATCAAACACAGAAAGAAACTCAAACAAATGTGACCAGAACTGTGTTATAGATTCTTCTTTAGAGTTGGTCAGTTAATCGAAATCTCATCAAAATTGTAATTTGAATGGAAAGTGACAATAATAGACTAAAACACGTCTAAAAGTGACTAAAACGTGACTCAAAGTGACAAAAACAAAATGTGACTGAAAGAATAAAAAATGCAAGTTAAACTGAAAAAAAAAAGTCCCTAAAAGCGACAAAAGCGCAACTAAAAGTGACAAAAATAAGACTAGAAGTGGCCAAAACAGGACTAAAACCATTCTATAAATGACAAAAACATGTCTAAAAGTAACAAAAATCAGACAAAAACATGACTAAAAGTGACAAAGACATCACTAAAAGTAACAAAAACATGTCTAAAAGTAACAAAAATCAGACAAAAACATGACTAAAAGTGACAAAGACATCACTAAATGTAACAAAAATGTGACTAAAAGTGACAAAGACATCACTAAATGTAACAAAAATGTGACTAAAAGTGACAAAAACAACTAAAAGTAACAAAAACATGTCTAAAAGTAACAAAAATCCGACAAAAACATGACTAAAAGTGACACAGACATCACTAAAAGTAACAAAAATGTGACTAAAAGTGACAAAAACAACTAAAAGTAACAAAGACATCACTAAAAGTAACAAAAAACGGCAAAAACATGACTAAAAGTGACAAAGACATCACTAAAAGTAACAAAAACATGACTAAAAGTGACAAAAATGTGACAAAAACACGACTAAAAGCGACAATCGAAACTAAAAGCATAGAAAAAGGTGTGATTAAATGTGACTAAAAGTGACAAGAATACCACTAAGTGACTAAACCACGACTAAAAGTGATTAGAACGTGAGTCAAAGCAACAAAAAATTTGACTAAAAGCGTCAAAAATGAGAATTAGAGCGACAAAAACGTGACTGACAGTGACAAAGATACGACAAAGTGACTAAAACACGACTGAAAGTGTGATTGTTGGTGTCGGGTGGAGAGCAGACCTTGGTGAACTGTTGGACCAGCGCAGGCTCCAGCCCCGTGAACATGACCAGAGGAGTGGACTCTGGAGGAAGCTTCTGCCCCGGAGACTGCACCTCGTCCAGTCTGAAAACACACAGCACACTCAGCTCCACAATCACACGACACATTAAAGTTATCGTCAGTGACAGGCTCTGAAGGTGAAGTGCTAGCTCATGCAGGCTGGAGGACAGTTAGAATGCCTTTATGTAAGAGCGACAGGTATGAAAACTCGTTCATTCCTCAGTCCGTTAAATGAATTAACGGCCTGAAGTGACTGTGCAGTGTGTCGATCCTGAGTGATTTGTGCATTGTTTGTGTAATATGTTCTAAATGTATGTTTGTGTTTCTGCTGCAGAACCCGCCTCCAAGACAAATATGTCCAGACGGAGACAAATAATCTTTTACAATAGATCTGTGCTTCTGTGCTGGAGCAACACAGTTTACTTTATTACATGCAAAAAAGAAACAGTAAAAAACAGGTACAGCACCTTTAAAGGAAAATATTATGCATTTTTATATAGTTATGAGGCTTAAACAGGCTCTTCAATACTTTAAATTTGTCAAAAAAATAAAAATTGTTAGAATGGGATGCACGGTGGCAGAGCGGCTAGAGCTTCTGCCTCTCAATAAGGAGATCATGGGTTCGAATTCCGGACCACCCCAACATCACACGATCTCTCTGGGTGGAGTCTGCATGTCCTCCCCGTGTTACCGTGGGTTCTCTCTGGGTTCTCTGGCTCCTCCCACCGTCCAACACATGACTGTGTTCAGGTTAAATGACAACTCATAGTGAATGAATGTGAGAGTGAATGGTTGTCTGTCCTTGTCCTTGTCTGTGTGTGAATGAATGAATGAATGAATGAATGGCTGGTGTATGAATGAGAGTGAGAGTGAATGCGGGACAACAGATGGAAATTAGCCCAAGGCTACAATCTGGTGTGTTTACAGCATGTATATCATGTATGTTCATTAACATGCACTGTCCCAACCAAAAAAATAAAAAATAAAAAAATCTCTGTCGCTGTTTCCCACTGTTCTCACCCATGGACCCCTAAACACGCCAAGGGCTGTATTTTGGCCCGAGCGTCAGGCGCACCTCAGATCTAAGATGTATAATAATGATTTGTGTCACTTGAACAGGCCTATAATAATGTCTAACTTGACACTGTTCTGGACATTCACAGAATGCATCGCCCCACTCTCCACGTTTGCTCCCTCCACCTCATTCATCCATCTATGATCACGCCTCATGTTTAGAGCTCCAGGACGCTCTGGTGCACGTGTGCTGCTGCCAGGGCAAAACAGGGCCCAAAGTCTGAAGCCGAGGACGCTCAAGACGCTCTCCCTGATCGTCTTAAACACCAGACATTTCCAGCGCGGCGCTCTGAGCCGGTTACAGACCTGGCCTTCTTGTTGACTGGTTCATTGTTGGAGTTCAGCTTCTGTTTCTGCAGCTGTAAGTTCTGCAAACACAAACACAAGAGGTTTATTTACAGACTTTACACTGTTCAGAACCTTCAAACCCTGTAGTTTAGAGCTCCACAAACATGATCTGAAATGCTTGGGACTCTGAGTTCATTGGTTCAGATCTCAGACTTTAGTTCAGACTCCTGGATCGTACTCACCGCTAAAGCCTCTGGAGTCACTTTGATGGGAGCTCTCCACGCACCTGAGGAAAACAAAAGACATGTTTATCATTCGACAGATGGAGTATTTCTGTAGTCGACAGTCAAACAATCACTTCTGTGGAACATGGAGTCTTTTTAAATAAAGTATGACCCAGATAAAGGTGGAAATGTTGTGACTGAAATCTGATTCTCTTTGTGACATTTTGACATTTCATCATCTGTTTGGGGTGTACCGTCCAGATAACAATTACAACTATCAACTTTTTTAAAATCAACAACTAGTCAGAATTAGTGGATTAATTGTTGCAGCCCCACCGGAAATAAATAAATAGATAAATCACAATCTCAGTCACATGTACGTTTTTGAAAGGCAATTTCCACAAAACAAAATACCGGATAATGGATAACTCTGTGGTGAAAAAAAACATGACTAAAAGTGACAAAACGTAACTAAAAGTGAAAAAATATGACTAAAAGTAACAAAAACGAGACTGAAAGTGACAAAAAAACAAACCTAAAAGTGACTAAAACAAAACTAAAAGTGACAAAACGTAACGAAAAGTGACAAAAACGAGACTGAAAGTGACTAAAAACAAACTTAAAAGTGACAATAACATGATTAGAAGTGACAAAACAAAAAACAGCTTTAAGTGACTAAAAAGTGAAAGTGACTGCACAAAACTAAAAGAGACTACAACACAACTAAATGTGGTAAAAATGCTGCCAAAAGTGACCAAAACATGGCTAAAACACCACTAAGAGTGACTAAAAGGCATTTAATTTTATTTTTTTGTCTTTTTGTCACTTCTCCTGACGACGACGACTAAAAGCGACAACAACACGACAAATCGACGAAAACGGAAAAAACAAAAACTAAAAGTGACAAAAAGCAAACTTAAAAGTGACAAAAACATGACTACAAGTGACAAAACAAAAAAAAACAACTTTAAGTGACGAAAACGAGACTGAAAGTGACTGAACAAAACTAAAAGTGACAAAAACACGACTAGATGTGGTAAAAATGCTGCCAAAAGCGACCAAAACATGGCTAAAACACCTCTAACAGTGACAGAAAGTTAGTCTTTTTATCACTTCTCCTGACGACGACTAAAAGCGACAACAACACGACAAATCGACGAAAACGAAAAAAAAAAAAAAACTAAAAGTGACAAAAGGTCTGTCTTTTTGTCACTTATCCTGACTACGAAACCTAAAAGCGACTACAACACGACTAAATGTGGTAAAAATGCTGCCAAAAGCGACCAAAACATGGCTAAAACACCACTAAGAGTGACAGAAAGTTAGTCTTTTTATCACTTCTCCTGACGACGACTAAAAGCGACAACACGACAAATCGACGAAAACGAAAACAAAACAAAACTAAAAAGCGACGAAAACACGACTAAATGTGGTAAAAATACTGCTAAAAGTGACCAAAACATGGCTAAACACCACTAAGAGTGACAAAAAGTGACTACGACGACTAAAAGCAACAACAACACGACAAATCGACGAAAATGGAAAAAAAACAAAAACCTAAAAAGCGACAAAAACATGACTAAATGTGGTAAAAATACTGCCTAAAGTGCCCAAAACATGGCTAAACACGACTAACATTGTCTTTTTATCACTTCTCCTGACGACGACGACTAAAAGCGACAACAACACGACAAATCGACGAAAATGGAAAAAAAAAAAAAAAATAAACTAAAAGTGACAAAAAGCAACAAGCTAATGGTTCTTTTATCAGTTTATGTTTGTCTTTTTGTAACTAAAAGTGACAAAAAACATGACTAAAAGTGACAAAACGTAACTAAAAGTGACAAAAACGGGACTGAAAGTGACAAAAAACAAACTTAAAAGTGACAACAACATGACTAGAAGTGACAAAACAAAAAACAACTTTAAGTGACGAAAACGAGACTGAACAAAACTAAAAAGCGACGAAAACACGACTAAATGTGGTAAAAATGCTGCTAAAAGCGACCAAAACATGGCTAAAACACCACTAAGAGTGACTGGTCTTTTTTTTTTCTTTGTCTTTTTATCACTTCTCCTGACGACGACGACTAAAAGCGACAAGAACACGACAAATCGATGAAAACGGGAAAAAAAACTAAACTAAAAGTGACAAAAAGCAACACGCTAACGGTTCTTTTATCAGTTTATGTTTCAGTCTTTTTGTCATTTATTTCTCCTGGACGTGTTTAAAATGTGAAAATCGAACAGAACCCCAGTCTCCACCCCACAGGGTTAGAGAATGGTCCCCGCGGCGGCTCGTACCCAGCAGGTTGATGACGAGCTGAGGGTTGGGGGCCAGGGGTTCCGGGTGGCTGTAGTTCTGGTATCTGCTGTGCTGGACCTGCCTCAGGGCCTCGAAGTTGCCCAGCAGCACGTCGCAGAGCCACTGGGCGTTCACACACGGGATCTTCCACTCTTTGGCCTTGTCGTACTTCAGCCCGCTCGGCCTGAGGGCAGAGGGGGAGGAAACGGGTCAGAAAAGACGAGGAAAGCACGGATACGTGAGATACTGGCTGTGTCTGAATGTCCCGCTCGCTCTCTGACCCCGCTTCACTCACAGTCCTGTTCAGCGACTAAATAGTGCCCTCAATCAGTGGCTCCCAACCTTTTTTGTTTCGAGTTCCCCCTAAGCTTTGTTTCACACTCAGAGCACCCCTTAACTTGAGTTTTGGGCAAATAAATGGGATTACTAGTCGAAAATAGTCAATTATTATTATATTTATTGTTTTATGCGCCAAAAATATGCTAAATTTACAACTAATTACACCTTTTATTCAGATAAAAATACATTTCATCTTCATTTAAAACCTAAAACAATTCCGAGTGCCCCCTGTTAATGCCTCACGTACCCCCAAAGGCATTATTATTTCTATTGTAGATTGAGACTTAGAATAAACTAACATTTTTAACCAAATAAATGTTGTGAATGAAGCTTCTACAGAGAGAATATTTATGAATAAAGTGTTTAATTGAGGAAAATTAGAAATGGTATGCTATGCTATTCTTTTTTTTTTTAACCATTTTTCTTTAATAAAGTCACTGTCTCTGTTTTAAAAGTCTTTAAGTTTGTGTTTTAGAGTGTGTTTAGTCCAAAGAACGACGGCATCATCAAAATACGACTGACATTATTGTTTATAGTCGACTTCACGATTCTTCTGATTGTTGCAGCTCTATTTTTGATTCATTAATGTCTGTTATATCAAAATAAAAACCAACAAATACAAAACTGAGGCTAATTTAGTTTGAAAAAGCTAGATTATGTTCATGATTTTCCCTTTTCAGTGTTTTCATTTTAAAAACAGAACAAACACTTGCGGTATATTGACTTTATACGGTATATACTTTTGTGATATATTGTGCAGCCCTAGTGTACAGCGCAGAAACACAGATGTTTTTATATCTGGCAAAGAAAAATACCCGTGAACGTCTTATTTTGTTGAACCAATGTTGTCAAAAAAGTAGTTTATTTTGTGTAAATTCTTCATAACCTTTGTCTCCACAGTGTGACGTCATCAGTTTGTTTACTTCCTGTAATTTTCAACTGATTTTTTGACTTTTCTCCACAAACTGCTCCTGATTGGGGTAAAACTATCATTTATATTTACAAGAGGTATTATACACTGAATAAAGTCAAAATTAGAAAATGATAAAAGCCTGTCATGTGCACTTTAAATGCGCTCTCACAGAAGCAGATGTCGAGGAGCAGAAGAGTAAGTTCTGAGAGGTATAAAAAGACGACTGTCCTCTTTTCTCTGCTGTTTTTACGACACATATCTCGTGTTGTCGTCCTAAAAACTTTATTTTTCATTGCAGTAGCATCTATTTTTTCACTTAAAGTGCGTACGACAGGTTTCTATGATTTTCTAATTTTGACTTTATTTAGTGCATTAATATCTGTTGTAAATATAAATTATAGTTTCACATCAATCAGGAGCTGTTTGTGGATAAAAGTTGAAAAATATGTTGAAAAATACAGGAAGTAAACAAACTGATGACATCACACTGGGGAGACAAAGATTATGCATAATTTACACAAAATAAACTACTTTTTTGACCCTTTAAACATTGATTCAACAAAATAAAGGTGTTCACATTTATTTTTATTTGTCAAATCAAAAAAATGTGACATTAGATGAGTTTTGGCCCAGTTTACAGTGTGGTTGCTATGGTAATTTCCTAGCGTGATGTCATCATTTACAACCAGGAAGTAAAATTAAAAAGCTATAAATTGCGAAACCGGTGTAAAATTTGTAAAGCATTTTAGCTAATTTTGAAATATGTTTATCTGAACTACATTTTGGTTAAATGAGTCGTCCAACCTGTCATGGGCCCTTTAATGTTTGGAACAAAGTAAAACAAAATTGATTCTCAAAGGTGCGTTTTCCTCCACTTTGTCTCAAAACGCTCGATTCTGACGAGAACTACAGCTTTTCAAACGGCTATAAAAACAGAACGAATCCATGAACAATAACAATTTTTTTTTTCGATGGAAGCAGAGCCGTGTGCGTTGCGTCTGGTGTGCGACATGTGGCTAACCCGTCCCTCCGGCAGCCTCGGGGGGCTCAGAGGGGCTGGCGGCGGTGTTAGAGCTGAAGGCGTGTCTTACTCTTTGCAGATGAGGACGGTGTTGCTGCGGCAGAGGTAACCCGTGTACCGCGCTCCCGCCAAATACGCCATGAGCTTCAGGTCGTCCCGGTCCGAGTCCACGAAGCCCGTCACCGAAATGATCTGAGGACGAAGACACAGACATTCATTATATTAGAAATGTAAACCTGGGTATAACAGACGCAGAAATGAACACGTCGACTTATTGTTCAGGAAAAAATGGGCGATTTTTCTTACATTTTTACACCATTTTCTTACATTTTTCTTACTCCAGGTGAGATTTTGTGATACAAGAAAATTAGAGAGTTGAAAAAAGTAACTTGACTTTGACTTAAAGGGCCCATGACAGGTTGAAGTGCTAATTTCACTAAAACACAGTCAAGACCATTATATTTAAAGGGCCCATGACAGGTTGGACGACTCATTTAACCAAAATGTAGTTCAGATAAACATATTTCAAAATTAGCTAAAATTCCTTACAAATTTTACACAGTTTTCGCAATTTTTAGGTTTTTAATTTTACTTCCTGGTTGTAAATGATGACATCACGCTAGGAAATTACCATAGCAACAACACTGTACACTGGGCCAAAACTCATCTAATGTCACATTTTTTTGATTTGACAAATACAAATACATGTTAACACCTTTATTTTGTTGAATCAATGTTTAAATGGTCAAAAAAGTAGTGTATTTTGTGTAAATGATGCCTGACCTTTGTCTCCACAGTGTGATGTCATCAGTTTGTTTACTTCCTGTATTTTTCAACAGGTTTTTCAACTTTTTTCCACAAACAGCGACCTGATTGGTGTAAAACTATAATTTCTATTTACAACAAGTATTAATACACTAAATAAAGTCAAAATTAGAAAATCATAGAAACCCATCATACGCACTTTAAGATTTTGCCAAAGAATTAACCATTTTTATTCCAGTTTGGCAACTTTTTTTACGTTAAAATGTTTGCGTCCTAGTTGTAAATGATGACGTCACACTATCACACTGTTACTGTTACCTAGCAACCGTGTCGTACACCGGGCCAAAACCCCTCTAATGTCACGGAAATCATTATTTGACAAATAAAAATACACGGGAACACCTTTATTTTGTTGAATTGGTGTTTTAAAGCATTAGATAAATTCGTTTGTTGGTTGTAAATTGTCCCCGATGTGAGTCTCCCTAGTGTGACGTCATCGTGTTTTGGAACTCTGCTCTACTTCCTGTAAATTCCAACATATTTTTTCGACTTTTCTTCACAAACTGACTCTTGATTGGTGTAAAACTATCATTTCTATTTACAACAGATCTTCTTCCACCAAATAAAGTCAAAATTAGAAAGTCATAAAAACCTGTCATACGCACTTTAACTGTGACCAATTATAGATTCTAGATAAGGCACTGAAAAAAGTATTAAAGGAAAAATATGATGCATTTTTCATATTGTTTTTAGCCTTTAAACCTGCTCTTGAGTGTCTTCAGTTTGTCTCATGTTTTAGAAATAAAAATAAAATGCCTTTACAAAGAAAAATATACATTTATCACTGCTTTGGGAGATTTTGACTTAGCTGTGGCTCCATCTACTGGCTGCAGAGGCAATTACACACATGTAAATATATACCCACAATGCTTTGCAGTAAGCAGTGGATCTGAGGACGTTGTAGTTATCGTGATTAAACGGTAGAAACGTTCAGAGCGAGTCTGGAGATGATTTAAGGACTTAAAACAGCAAAGGATTCTGGGATAAATGACGTCACACATGAAGGAGTTCAGAGGATTTTAAGAGGAGTCGTCATCAAACAAACGTGAATGAAGCTAAATGTTACTCCAGGTGTGTTTGATGATGGAACAATGTTAGAGCAGGGCTATTCCTTCCTGTCCTTTAAAGCAGTGTTTCCCAACCAGGGGTACGGGGACCCCTGGGGGTACATGAGTAATTACCAGGGGGTACTCAGAATTGTTTCAGGTTTTAAAAGAAATATAAGTGTGCTTTTATCTGAAGAAAAACATGTTATTAGTTGTACATTTTGCATCTTTTTGACGTATCTTGGACCATAAGTATGATTGAAATAAAAATAGAATGGCAATAATTGACAATATGTGACTATTAAACCCATTTATTTGCCTTAAACTGAAGTCAAGGGGTACTTTGAGCGTGAGATAAAGTTTAAGGGGTACTCGGGACAAAAAAGATTGGGAACCACTGCTTTAAAGTATTAACTCAATAGAAAGAGTACACTTATACTATTGCTTTTGAGTTAATAGTTTTAAAAAAAACGTCTCAATGTGTTTATTAAGGATGCATTCACACTTATTTATTTATTGACCTATTTTTGTTACAATTTTAGCCCAGTTTGAGTCCAAATGTAGACTTTTGATTTTCCCTTTTCAGTGTTTTCATTTTCTAAACATTACATTTCTATCAGATGAAGACTGTATGTTCACGTTTAGTTCGAGTTTATTTGGATCTCGACTGGATTAAAACTAGAGCCGAGCGTGATAACTTTACGATAAACACTTTCCGAAATGAAGTCCTTTCTGATCAAAAGCCCACTTTAGTCTGAACAAGATCCTAAAGAGTTCAGATCTAGTGAATGATTGGACGTCGTTCTTACGTGCTGTGAGCAGGGCTTCGCTCCGGGGGGGAAAGCGAAGGGAAGGTGCAGCGTCCGATTCGGAGGAACCATCTTCTTTTTCTTCAGGACCGTGTTGAGCCAGTGAGCAGTGACGCAGCGCTTTCCCTCCCTGAGAGCCTACAAGGACACGGTGACATGTCAGACAGGAAGTACATTTATCATGTGGGTCGTCAGTGGCTCAGTGGACGTCAAAGCATTTCTGTGGGTTTAAAGAGCACATATTTAACCATTTAACCAGTGTTCCCTCATTACAACCAAAGCTGGAGCTGTATTTAGCTTCATTCACACTTGTTTCGTTCATCCTGTTTATGAGCTTGTCTTCACCGCTCCTTCTCTGAGCCTCACAAAAACACTCAGTTTCAAATTTCCCCATTTGTGACATCAATAGTGGAGATTCGAAGGTCTCTCTGGTTATTTTTGTTTATTGTTTATTTAAGGATCCCCATTAGTCTCTACAGCAGCAGAGACTATTCTTCCTGGGGTCCACTTTCACAATTTAAAACACTACAAGACAGTACATATTAAAATTCGAGCATTAACAATCAGAAAACAGAACACTACATTTGAGTTCAAACATAAGGTTTTATGATAAAACACAAAGATGGTACAGTTTGCCTTAAACATTGAGCATGATTACATTTTCCAACATTGATTTCTTTAAGCTTCTTTTAAAAACATGATGGTTCTCTGTTATAATCACAGCACATTCCAGTAAGTGATGGCTCTGTATAGAAATGTTCTTTTCAGTGCGTTAGTTCTAGGGTTAGAGTGAAAGTGTGTGAGGCTCGTCTTGTATTAAACACATGTCTGTTACAGGTGGGCAGTAAATGTGAAAACAGACTCAAAGGTTTGTGTGTTGTCCATATTTTATGCAAAGACAACATCAGACTGCAAGCCAGTCTGTCTTTGACTTTCAACCATGACAGTCTCCTGTGCATTTTATTAACATTAGTTCTAAATGGGACACTTAGAGCGAGTCTTGCAGCTCGATTCTGAGCTTCTGTAGTTTGTCTAGATCTTTGTTGGCAGCATTAGACACACAATAGGACAATAGTCCTGGTGAGATAAGACAAGTGATTGAATTACAAGTTTTTTCGCTTCATTTGACATAAAATATGCATTAATCAAATAAATTTATTTTTATAATGCCCAAAATCACAACAACAGTTGCCTCGATGGGCCACAGGTAAAAGCAGTTCAGATAACTGTCCCAGAATGCCCCTGTCCTTTGACCCTCCTTCGCGGCGAGGAAAACTACAAAAAACCCCACGGGAAAAAGTAGAAACCTCGGGGAGAACCACAGTGAAGGAGAGATCCTACTCCCACGGACGGACAGGCTGCAGATGAACTAGGACTGACATCCACTTGGACTGTGGAGCCAGAACCACTCAAGAGGGAGGTGGCTTTAAAGAGTTCCTCCAGGAGGACGAGGAGCAGTCCACCAGTGTAGAGAGATCCTCCAGCAGGAGATGAGGAACAGTTAATCTAAGTAGATGGAGTTCGTCCAGGCAGACGAGGTGTGGCTAATCCAGGGTTGAGGGAGTTCCTCCAGGCGGGTGGCGCATAGATCGTCCAGTGTAGAGATCGATCCTCCAGACAGATGGGGGTGGGGGGGTCGTCACTGGAGCAGCCGCCGCAGTGCCTACTTCTGATTAGTGATATATTTCTGCTCATTTTAGTAATGATATACTTAATATGAGTAGTCCATGACAACTCATATTAATGAATGTGACACCTAAAAGTTTAACCTCAGTAAGTTGTTCTAATAATTGAGTCTTGAGAAATATGTTTAACTTGGGTTTTTTCCTGACAGATTGTGTTGATCCCAATAGCATTATAAAGCAGAACTTCAGCGACAGAGCTCCCCCTGCAGCTTTCTTGTGAAAACGCACTGCTAGTGGCCCAAAAGTTTATTTTCTTTTTTTTCTTCTCTTTTCGCTTCTTTTTCATTGAAATAAGTACAATTCCATACAAAAACATTTCATGTCGCCAAATATAAAAAACAGCCAGGTTTTCTTTTTCTTTAAAAAAAAAAACCTGCACATTTTTAACTGTGACGCAACAATCAGGGAAAAGTTCAAACAAAGTGATTTCTGAGGCTCAAGGAAGACAAGCTCGTAAACAGGATTAACGAAACAAGCGCGAATGAAGCTAAATACAACTCGAGGAATGTTTTGATTCTGGTTAAAAGCTCAAGAAAGTTTATTTTGCATAATATGTATCTTTTAAAGCTCTCGTCCTCCAACTCTACAGTGAGAAAACCATTGTGTAAAATGTTTTCATGTAAACGTGAGCCGTCCTTACCTGCACATACATGTTACTGACTTGACTCTCGCAGAGTAAATGAGTGCAGCGGTCAGAGTGGTGTCAGCCACGCCCCCACACGCCTGGATCACCTGGAGCGCAAGGAAATACACGTTTAGTCACAACTTTAAAGGGCCTGTACCTGATTTTTACTGTTCTCAAACGGGAATAACAGAACGAGTCCATGTTACTGACTTTTTTGCACGCAGTAAAGTAAAATCTGTGATGTTCCAGCGTCTTTATTCACCTTATTCCGCCCACTTTTGCCGTTTTTTGCCACAGATTCACACTTTTGTTGTAAACGCACTACCATTGGACGAGAACTCTGTTAAAGCTAATGACGAACGAGGGAAAAGTCTGACGCTAAAATGTTACATAAAGTAGATTGATTTGTGTAAAATGTTTAATGAACACGAGCAACAACAAGTCACAACGCAACGATTTACTGAAAACGTCTTTTTAGTCGAGTAGAACTTATTTTCTGTTGAGCTCGTCTGCTCCATGTGAACTACAACGGAAACAAGACGGCGGCGCGTACGGAAACTTCAGGAATAAGGAGAATAGAGCATTTTATTCTATGAGAAAAGCAGGAAGTACACAGTTAGCATGCTAATGTTTGTTAGCTTTACCGATGATGCTTTGGGTGAAAAGTACTTCTAAACTGTTCAAACTGGCTTTTGTGTAACTTTATGTTGTTTTGTCTGTTTATGTAAAGCGTCTTTGAGTGTCCAAAAAAGCGCTATACAAGTTTGATGCATTATTATTATTATTATTATTATTATTATTATTATTATTATTATTATTATTATTATTAAACTCCAGGGCTGTAGTTCTTGGTCGACTAAAGACCTGAGCTATGAACCAATTAGTCGACTAAAAAGGTGTGTGGCAAAAATATATCACAACTATGAAATATCGCCGTGTATCTGACCCAAACTGCACTCCAACGATATCAACAATGAACAAGAATCAATGCAAAAACAACTATTTATACAGAAAATACTATTAAGTGTATTTTTATGTTAGATATGTAGACTATGCGTTAGATTAAACTCATGATTCACTCCAAAATCGTCAGCTAACTCGCTCCATATCTTCTTTTTGACACATAAATCCTTTTAAAGTATAACATAATTAGTCAACTCACAAGAATGTTGGTCGATTAAAACATCATCGACCGATTAACAAACTAAACGACTAAAGGATTACAGCTCTACTAAACTCATGGAGGTGAATATTTATGACGCTGGGACTGCATTAAAGTGAGCGATACATGAGACTTTAACATCAACTCGTTCTGTTTTTCATGTTTCAAAACAGTAAACACCAGGTACAGGGCCTTTAATGTAAAAGGTGAAGTAACATGAATGTCATAAGGAGGAGCCTCTGACCCGTTTCCATGTGGCCAGGAGCTGTTTGTCGGCCATTTGTTCTGGATAATCGGCGATGGCAAAAACACAGCCGACCAGGAAACCATCAGGAGGAACTGCAAGAGCCACAATGTATTAACTTAGACTTTGGAGGAAGAGGTTCAGTTGTTTGTCGTGGCACTAGACGTGTCACGATAAATAATACTGAAGCTGCGTTATGTCCAATTCACAGTAATTCTAAACCAGGAAAACCCAAATAATTTTCTAAATATGTACAACAGGGCTATTCAACTGACGGCCCGGGGGCCAAATCAGGCCCTCCAGGGGTTGTGATCCGGCCCTAAACACATCTTCCAAAAATATAGAAAATATTTAATCTCTTGTCATTGGCTTAGACCCGGCTTAGACCCGGCTTAGACCCGGCTTAGACCCGGCTTAGACCCGGCTTAGACCCGGCTTAGACCCGGCTTAGACCCGGCTTAGACCCGGCTTAGACCCGGCTTAGACCCGGCTTAGACCCGGCTTAGACCCGGCTTAGACCCGGCTTAGACCCGGCTTAGACCCGGCTTAGACCCGGCTTAGACCCGGCTTAGACCCGGCTTAGACCTATCCACGGCGTCTGTCACTGACCTTCCTGTCCCGGCTCGTGCCCGTACAGCTGCGTGCTCAGTGGCGCCCCCTGAGGCTGCTGCAGGACCTGCTGCTGGAGGCTCTGCAGACCCGGGTGCTGGTTGTGCAGGTGCTGGGCCTGGTGCTGCGCCTGGTGGAGGAAGTGCGTCTGCTGCAGGTGGTGCGGGTGGAGGTGCGGCTGCTGCTGCTGCTGCGGGTGCGGCTGCTGCGGGTGATGGGCCGGTGGTGGTTGTTGTTGGTTCTGCTGTTGGTTCTGTAAATGCTGCTGCTGCTGCTGCTGCTGTAGCAGGTGCATCCTCTGCTGCTGCTGGAGCTGGTGCAGCGGGTGCTGAGGGCGGAGCTGAGGGTGCTGCAGGAAACGCTGCTGCGACAGAGGAAGCTGCTGCGCCTGAGGACACGAGATCTGAGCGTTAGGGACGGTCCTGAGCCGATAACCATGTCACACATACTGTGGACAAGCTTTTCAATCCAATGCAAGGCCCACAAATGTATGAGACCGACCGACATGGGTTTTTCTTTGAAAAAAGCGGCATCGGCATCTGCCAACATTTGGTCAGCCGACGGCCGCCAACAAGAGCCGATTTATAAGGCCGATTTCTTTCTCTTCTTCAGCCTTTCATAACCCGCTCCAACTCGACCCACTATGAAATGATCATTTGGAGGTTGAGAGTAAACTGCAGGTGAATAAACCACCTGCACATCAGTAGCTTCTGCTGCGAAGCCAAAGTGCTAACTTAGAACAACCATTAGTGGGTTATTACGATGCTTTACTTTCCATTTTAAATGACAATTTACTGAATAAACTACGTTGTATACAAAGGCTTGGAGAGAAGGAAACACTTCTTATCGCATTTCACCAAAACTACTAAACTCTGAGCCCAATTGATTATCCCTCTCGCTTCACACACTCAGTGCAGTGCGGAGGGTGCTACGGCATTAGCCATCCACAACGCTAACACGTTTTAGCACAAAGCCTTCTTTTTTGGATTCAGCAATTCAGTGTTGAGGACGAGCAAGCTTCACCCTTTGACAAACTGAATGACTTCTGTCGCTGTCCACAGTCCTTACTCAAGGTAAGTGTGAGTCCACCGTGTGTCTGGAGTGGAGTTTGATGTTTTTCTTTAATGAGAAGCAGCGCACATGACAGGCTCGTACACTAAAGTCACATGTGTGCGGCGCTTTGGTCCATCCTGGGCTCACACTGGACCAACAAACCACACTTCAGGTGCAGTTTGTTCTTGGACACGGTTCATTTGGGCTAAAGTGAGCGACCACAAAAAGCCTGAACGTACAAATAAGTCGACTACTAAAACAGACCCTGGATGGAGACACATGCACCTCTAAGAGCCGTACCTGGGCCATGGGGTGCGGGTGCTGCTGTGACATGGGGTGCTGCTGCTGGGCCATGGGGTGAGGAAAGCCCTGGCCGCTCTGGACCTGGACCTGGACCGGGCCCTGGACCTGGACCGGGCCCTGGACCTGCTGCTGCTGCTGCTGCTGCTGCTGCTGGAGCTGCTGCTGTTGGTGGTGGTGGAGCTGCATGATGTGGTGCTGGTTCTGCAGGTGGAGGTGCTGGGGGTGAGAGCCCTGAGGAGTGAACTGCTGCTGGGGCAAAGGCGCGTGAGGCTGAGGGTGGTCCCCGGGAAGCGGCTGACCCGACAGTTTGGGCTGAGGAGGCAAACGACAAGGACCGTTCAAACCTTCTGACACAGAAAGTCGTTTAGATTATCAGAGGCAACAGCAAAAATGGTAATAATGGAGGGAGTTAGCAGAAGATTTTGGAGTGAATTATACGTTTAATCTAATTTATGTGCCTCTAACATTTAAATACACTTTTTACTAGTGCTTTTCTCTATAAACTGAACTCCTGTGCAGGTGTGGTCTTTTGAGTACAGTTGGTGCTAGATATCTGGACTTCATAGTTTTGATAGTGTTTGCCCCGCCCCCTTTTTAGTCGACTAATCGGTCGATAGAGCAGGTCTTTAGTCGACTTCAGCCCTAGTGTTTATGCACAACTGCAAATACATCTCCACTCTGAGTTAAAAGTGAATGTTATAATGTAGGTGGATTCAACATTTGCAAATGAGTGCATGAAATTAGATTTATTTAAGACGCTGCAGGTGAACAGGAAAAAGTCTTCAGTTTAAAAGACATCACTTGTAAACTTCTCCCATAAATGTAAGAAAAAAGGTTTTCCATCATATTTTCATGTAGAAATAAGAAGAATAAGAAGAAATGTGTAAAAACGGCCAAAATTGCACATATTTGTGACATTTCAATCTGAAAAATTGATAGCGCCAAAATAAAATGTATTGGTTCATTTTGTACTCATATTAGTTATAAAAATGTACAGAGGGGGTTTTGGATTTCTTATGTAGTTTTTGAGTAAAATAGATCTAACTGAAAATTGGCTTAAAACAATCCAATCCAACAATCCAAATCCTTTTTTAGACTTCAAACTTTAATAAATCAGTTTTAGAATTAAATATAAACAAATCCTTCTGTACGTTTGGTCTAAATCTTGTTGAGTCCAGATTGTACAGTTTGGTGTAGGATCTACTTTAAGGCTGATCTTTATGTCTCGAGGGACAAAAATGCATTTTAAGAAAACGTCCTTTGAAGTTACAATGTCCCAGAGAAATCTATGGATGAAGTGGATTCAATGATAATCAAACATCTTCAGGAGCAGATTGGACACGTTTGTTGTTTCCACATGAAAGTCAATGTTTGTGAGAGAGAAAACTGACCAGAAAACAGGTGGAAAAAAAGAAAAAAATAGTTTTGCCTGTTACTTCACCTTAAAGAAATCGTGGAAACAAATCCTACATGATCAGTTTTATATTTTATGGAATGTTGAATGTAAAATAAAAAGTCAGGTTTGTGGAGAAACAAGCTCCCTCTAAACAAAGGTTTTCTATTGCAATAAATACACCTATAATGACATGAATGCCTTCACTTTAGTCTCTTCTTTTTTTTGCAAATTTCTTCCCCGTTTGGACTTTAAAGAAACCCATTAATATTAGCCTCCCAATGACAGTCGTACATCCCTAGCCTTAGAGTTAAATGTTGCTCTCACGTGAACCATGGGCCCCGGTCGCTCGGAGTTGTTGGTGATGTTCCTCAGAGTCCGAGCAGCAGGACTCCAGCCGGGCATCGCCTCTGGGCCTCCGGGAATCGCTCCTGGACAAAAACCCAGGGGAAAAGTGGATTTGTCCAAGCCGGAGCACAGTCCTTTAGTCAAAAACTGTAACGTGGAACTAAAAATGTATGACGCTTGTTTAGTTTAGCTCTGGTTTCATCCTGGTTTAGCAACAATATGTCTGCTCCTGTGATCAAACATGTGGTGATTGGGTTTTGTGTAGTTCTTTTGGAGACTTTCTGACTGAAACCAACGCGTCTCGACCTTTGGCTTTGCATTTCATTAAATAAAAGGCGCGATTGTTATTATGTTTTGACCGGCAGAATTGACAACAAGACTGAAAAATGAACAAACTAATAAAAGAATCACGTGTTTCAGAACGTTTTGTCACATTTTTGTCGCTTTAAGTGACTCTTTTTGTCAGTTTTAGTCACTTACAGTCAAGTTTTCATCACTCTCAGTAACGTTCCAGTCACGCATTTGTCCATTTCTGTAACGCTTTTGTAACTTTGTCATTTTCAGTAAAACTTTTGTCACTTTCAGTCGTGGTTTTGGTCACTTTCAGTCTTGGTTTTTGTCACTTTGTCACGTTTTTATCACTTTGAGTCACATTTTTTTCGCTTTCAGTCACGGTTTTGTCACTTTCAGTCACGTTTTTGTCACATTCAGTCACGTTTTTGCCATTTTTAGTCACTTTTTTTCACTTTCAGTCACGTTTTTTTCACTTTCAGTCACTTTTTTTTTCACTTTCAGTCTTGTTTTTGCCACTTTCAGTCACGTTTTTATCACTTTCAGTCACGTTTTTATCACTTTGAGTCATGTTTTTTTTTCACTTTCAGTCACGGTTTTGTCACTTTCAGTCATGTTTTTGTCACATTCAGTCACGTTTTTGCCATTTTTAGTCACTTTTTTTCACTTTCAGTCACTTTTTTTTTCACTTTCAGTCTTGTTTTTGCCACTTTCAGTCACGTTTTTATCACTTTCAGTCACGGTTTTGTCACTTTCAGTCACGGTTTTGTCACTTTCAGTCATGTTTTTGTCACCTACAGTCAAGTTTTTATCACTTTCAGTCACGTTTTTGTCACATTCAGTCTTGCTTTTGTCACTTTCAGTCTTGTTTTACTCATGTTTTTGTTACAAGTTACTTTATAAACTGACAAACTGGGGACAAACAATCAAAATATTTAGTTAAACATTTAAGATAACCCTCTTCACTGCGTTTTAGTGAGATGTGACGTCAATCCTGTCATGTACACTTTAAAACTCTGTAGCATTTTTACCCGGAGGTGGCGCCTGGTTCATGGGAGTCGCAGCAGGACGACCCTCGGGCACCGCTCCGGCTCCCGGCGCATGAACCGGGACCGAGGCGCAGAGGTTGATCATGCCGCTGGCCCCCGGTCCTCCTCCTGCGGCGGCGGCGGCTGTGGACGTGGGCTCTCGGGTTCCTGGGGGCCCCGCTCTCCTCCGCGCTGTGCCCAGGCCCGGAGTCACCTCGGCCGGGGTCCAGTTCAGGTTCGGACCCTCCTTCTCGGTCGAGGAGTCGTCGTCGGAGTCGTCAAACATGCGCTGAGGGGTCGGAGGCAAAAACAAAACGTGGATTTAAGTCAAGAGAAACCAAGATCAGACGGAGTTTCTGGAAAGCCTCAAACGTAAAAGGTCAGAAAATGTTATTTAACTATAAAAACGTAGAGGTTTTGACCTGGTTTACGATTAATATCTGTGTAATTACTGGGCCAACATGAAACATCTACATGAAACAAAATACAATAAAATAATTCTCCTTTTAGACCCTTCAAGCACTAAAGTGTTAAGAACAGTGTCGGACAAAGCCTAGTGCTCATATGAACGTTATATTTCATGAATTTTAATGAGGCAGCGTTAATTTTGAAGTTTGTAGACAGAGCAGACACATGGATGTTGTTTATTTGATACATTTTCCAAGTAATAAGTGTCAATAGCTCCAGTCGGGGGCTCCAGTTCAAATGGTTAGGTTTTGTGCAGCTTGTAAACATGAAAATAAACTTTCATTGTCAAACTATTGTGGCCCGTTATGTTTTTGGTGCATTATTGTCCAGAATAGTAAAAGATTTAAGAAATGTTGAGTATGATATTGTTAGCAGATATGCTAATTTCAGCGCAAGATCAATAAATTAAAACGTATCACTTCTACAAGAGGTAATGTTTACTGACTCTCCTCTGGTGTTACTCACATTTGCTCGGGTGGTTTCATTCACCAAAACAGTCCTGGTTTTTCATAGTTTGTGATGTTTGGAGGCTAACGCTAACTCTCCCATTGAAAATGCATTGGAGCTAACGTATGGAACTGTATCAGCTTTTAGAATGAAGGTGCTCTGTTTACTAACACTGGAAGGGTATAATAGGTACATTTTAATTTCCTTTCGTTTAAATTGTACAATTCAATCCCACAATAACTGTAATAAATAAAAAACATAATACAATAATAATATAATTAGATTATGGCACACAATTAAAAGATTAACTTTAAAAAATTGGGATCAACATTTGTGAATGGTCTGATTAAAGATTTGTTTACCTCATACATTCATTTTGGTCCCTCCTTCAGCAATTTGGTTATTAGGGATCAGGGCCGTTGACAGAAATTTGGGATAAGAAGCCTCAAATGGGCCCCCTCTAATACAAATTAATAAGAAGAGGGTCCAATTCTGGGCCCCTCAGACCTTAGGGCCTGGAACAATTGACCCCTTTGTCCCCCCTGTCAACTCCCCTGTTAGGGATGTGCGCTTAAATGTTTTTCTTTAACAGATATTGGATCCCTTCGAGGTCATTAGTCTAACGATTACGTCAAAGCAAACGCGACTGAATGAAGCCTCCTAACGCTCTAGTATGTTCATTACGCTTTAGTGAAATGTGTGTCGAGCCTTTCAGACGCACTTTAACCATGAACACCCCCATCGGACAACAAAACAACCCGTGTCCCAGCGCAGTGCAGTGTCTGACCTCCAGGCGGCGCTCGGGCTTGCGTGGCGGCGGCGACACCGAGTTGAACTTCTTGGGGCCGGGTCGTCTGCGCGGGCTGGACTCTGAGGAGCTGGACCCGGGCGAGCGCTGTGGACTGAGCGACTGATCGGACTCATCGTCGCTCGGCTCGTCGGGCTCGATGTACGTGAGGCGCGGGTGATACAGGGACTCCTCCTTACGACTCTTGTCTGGAGATGGAGCACAAACAGGCAGCGGTGGACAATTTTAGACACGATTGTGAACGTGGTTTTGAAGATAGGTCTAAACGAGGTCTAAACAAGGTCTAAATGAAGTCTAAACAAGGTCTAAACTAGTGCTAAATAAAGTCTAAACGAGGTCTAAACTAGGGCTAAACCAGGGCTAAATAAAGTCTAAACGAGGTCTAAACTAGGGCTAAACCAGGGCTAAATAAAGTCTAAACGAGGTCTAAACTAGGACTAAATAAAGTCTAAACGAGGTCTAAACTAGGACTAAATAAAGTCTAAACGAGGTCTAAACTAGGGCTAAACCAGGGCTAAATAAAGTCTAAACGAGGTCTAAACTAGGACTAAATAAAGTCTAAACAAGGGCTAAACCAGGGCTAAATGAAGTCTAAACGAGGGCTAAACAAGGTCTAAACCAGGGCTAAACGAAGTCTAAAAGAGGTCTAAACTAGGGCTAAATGAAGTCTAAACGAGGTCTATACTAGGGCTAAATAAAGTCTAAACGAGGTCTAAACGAGGGCTAAACTAGGGCTAAGTCTAAATGAGGTCTAAACCAGGGCTAAACGAAGTCTAAATGAGGTCTAAACTAGGGCTAAACGAAGTCTAAAGGAGGTCTAAACGAGGGCTAAACGAGGTCTAAACTAGGGCTAAATAAAGTCTAAACGAGGTCTAAACTAGGGCTAAACGAAGTCTAAATGAGGTCTAAACCAGGGCTAAACCAGGGCTAAACGAAGTCTAAATGAGGTCTAAACGAGGTCTAAACCAGGGCTAAACGAAGTCTAAATGAGGTCTAAACGAGGTCTAAACCAGGGCTAAACGAAGTCTAAACGAGGTCTAAACCAGGGCTAAACGAAGTCTAAACGAGGTCTAAACTAGGGCTAAATAAAGTCTAAACGAGGTCTAAACGAGGGCTAAACTAGGGCTAAACAAAGTCTAAATGAGGTCTAAACCAGGGATAAACGAAGTCTAAATGAGGTCTAAACCAGGGCTAAACCAGGGCTAAATGAAGTCTAAATGAGGTCTAAACGAGGTCTAAACCAGGGCTAAACGAAGTCTAAATGAGGTCTAAACGAGGTCTAAACCAGGGCTAAACGAGGGCTAAACTAGGGCTAAACAAAGTCTAAATGAGGTCTAAACCAGGGATAAACGAAGTCTAAATGAGGTCTAAACCAGGGCTAAACCAGGGCTAAACGAAGTCTAAATGAGGTCTAAACGAGGTCTAAACCAGGGCTAAACGAAGTCTAAATGAGGTCTAAACGAGGTCTAAACCAGGGCTAAACGAAGTCTAAACGAGGTCTAAACCAGGGCTAAACGAAGTCTAAACGAGGTCTAAACTAGGGCTAAACGAAGTCTAAATGAGGTCTAAACTAGGGCTAAACCAGGGCTAAACGAAGTCTAAATGAGGTCTAAACTAGGGCTAAACCAGGGCTAAACGAAGTCTAAACTAGGGCTAAACGAAGTCTAAACTAGGGCTAAACGAAGTCTAAATGAGGTCTAAACTAGGGCTAAACGAAGTCTAAATGAGGTCTAAACTAGGGCTAAACCAGGGCTAAACGAAGTCTAAATGAGGTCTAAACTAGGGCTAAACGAAGTCTAAATGAGGTCTAAACTAGGGCTAAACCAGGGCTAAACGAAGTCTAAATGAGGTCTAAACTAGGGCTAAACCAGGGCTAAACGAAGTCTAAATGAGGTCTAAACTAGGGCTAAACCAGGGCTAAACGAAGTCTAAACGAGGTCTAAACCAGGGCTAAACGAAGTCTAAACGAGGTCTAAACCAGGGCTAAACGAAGTCTAAACGAGGTCTAAACTAGGGCTAAACGAAGTCTAAACGAGGTCTAAACTAGGGCTAAACGAAGTCAAAACTAGGGCTAAACAAAGTCTAAACGAGGTCTAAACTAGGGCTAAACGAAGTCAAAACTAGGGCTAAACAGAGTCTAAACCAGAGCTAAACCAGAGCTAAACCTGGTCTAAACGAGGGCTAAACTAGAACTGAACCAGGTTTAGAGACGATTGCAAATAAAAGTTATGTTGTAAACCAAAGCTATTCAACTTTATTTCACAGAGGGACAGATTTTCGGATTATTTTGTCCTCTGGGCCAGAAACATGTCCTACACTTTTATAACACGAGAAACATGCAAACATATAACATAATAACATATAAGGGCTAAACCAGGGATAAACGAGGTCTAAACAGGAACTAAACCACTAATAAAGAGGTAAAATATTTTCTATATTTTTGGATGATGGGTTGAGGCCAGATTTGACCCCTGGGGCTTAAGTTGAATAAACCTGTTATAAACTTTCAAATAATGGTGTTAGGTTTGTCAAACGTATTGAAAATCTGATACCAATCGATACTAAAACAAGTATCTGAAGAAGACACTCATTTGAGCAAGTATCGATACTAAAAAATCCCTTTTAGAGGAAAAAAATGTGACCTTTAGTGAACAGTTTAATGAAAAAAATCTGATCATCATCTGGTTTCTGGAGCTGCATCTGCTGTGAGTAATCTGATTTATTTAGTGTTCACACCTGAGCTGGATTTGACAAGGAACATTTAGGGAAAAAAAGGAGACAAACTGTTGCACCAAAAATAAAAAAATAAACTGTAACAAACTGAAAGAGTTCATTGTACTTGAACAGAGAACACACCTCACACAAAAAAAAAAGTCTAAACGAGGTCTACACGAGGTCTAAACTAGGGCTAAATGAAGTCAAAACGAGGTATAAACGAGGTCTAAACTAGGGCTAAACTAGGGCTAAACGAGGTCTAAACGAGGTCTAAACCAGGGCTAAACTAGGGCTAAACCAGGGCTAAACTAGGGCTAAACCAGGGCTAAACTAGGGCTAAACCAGGGCTAAACGGAGTCTAAACGAGGTCTACACGAGGTCTAAACGAGGTCTAAATGAAGTCAAAACGAGGTATAAACGAGGTCTAAACGAGGTCTAAACTAGGGCTAAACGAGGTCTAAACTAGGGCTAAATGAAGTCAAAACGAGGTATAAACGAGGTCTAAACTAGGGCTAAACGAGGTCTAAACTAGGGCTAAACGAGGTCTAAACTAGGGCTAAATGAAGTCAAAACGAGGTCTAAACGAGGTCTAAACTAGGGCTAAACGAGGTCTAAACTAGGGCTAAATGAAGTCAAAACGAGGTCTAAACTAGGTCTAAACGAGGTCTAAACTAGGGCTAAACGAGGTCTAAACTAGGGCTAAATGAAGTCAAAACGAGGTATAAACGAGGTCTAAACTAGGGCTAAACGAGGTCTAAACTAGGGCTAAATGAAGTCAAAACGAGGTATAAACGAGGTCTAAACTAGGGCTAAACGAGGTCTAAACTAGGGCTAAATGAAGTCAAAACGAGGTCTAAACGAGGTCTAAACGAGGTCTAAACGAGGTCTAAACGAGGTCTAAACTAGGGCTAAACTAGGGCTAAACCAGGGCTAAACCAGGGCTAAACCAGGGCTAAACTAGGGCTAAACCAGGGCTAAATGAAGTCTAAACGAGGTCTAAACTAGGGCTAAACCATCGCTAAACGAAGTCTAAAAGAGGTCTAAACTAGGGCTAAACCAGGGCTAAACGAAGTCTAAAAGAGGTCTACACGAGGTCTAAACCAGGTCTAAATGAAGTCTAAACGAGGTCTAAACGAGGTCTACACGAGGTCTAAATGAAGTCTAAACGAGGTCTAAACGAGGTCTACACGAGGTCTACACGAGGTCTAAATGAAGTCTAAACGAGGTCTTAAGTTGAATAAACTTGTTATAAACTTTCAAATAATGGTGTTAGGTTTGTCAAACGTATCGAAAATCTGATACCAATCGATACTAAAACAAGTATCAGAAGAAGACACTCATTTGAGCAAGTATCGATACTAAAAAAATCCATTTTAGAGGAAAAAATTGACCTTTAATGAACAGTTTAATGAACACATAAAAAATGAGTAATCTGATTTATTTAGTGTTCACACCTGAGCTGGATTTGACAAGGAACATTTAAGGAAAGACAAGACAAACTGTTGCACCAAAAATGAAAAATAAACCGTTTCAAACTGAAAGAGTTCATTGTACTTGAACAGAGAACACACCTCACACAAACAAATGTAAAACGTACCTTTGACGGAGTCCGTGATCCAGTCTGGAGTGACAATCCTGACGCCGGAGTGTTTCAGAGCACATTCATACTTCGCCTGAAAAAACAACCAAACTCAACTCAAGAACATCTCCACTGGTCCAAACACAGAACACGATGGGACACGATGAATGGTCTTACCCCTTTTGGTTCCTTCACGACTAAATGTGTGACTTTCCTGTTGAGGTTGAGCTGACAGCTGCCTCCGTAGAACGTGACGTACGCCCAGAGCGCGTGGAGATCCTCTGGAATCTGGACAAACGAATCAGTGACAGTGTCAACAGTAGGGCTGGGACGATACTGAAACCTTATGTCACGATTATCACGTAATCAAGTAATTGCGACGAACGATAATATAAGATAAGATAAGATAAGATAAGAGATCCTTTATTTGTCCCACAATGGGGAAATTCCACTGTTGCAACACACAGTTTAGGACAGGAATAAATGAAATAGGCGCATGCAATAAAAATAGGATAAATAAACATGGTAATAAAAATACAATATAAAGTATAAAGTGCACACTCTTATTTACAGTAGGTGGCTGTCTGGGAATAAACAGTAAAAACGGCAAATAAAGTGGCTTAATTGTCTTGTTATGTACAGTGAGTGACTATGGTGAGGTAAAAGTGTATTAATAGTATGTTAAATTATATCACGATAGTTATTAAAATTGCTGACAGTTTGAAAATGTGACATATTAAACTTCTTATCCAATGGCATACTTCTCTTAGTCAACTGGCAGCCCTAGAGAGATTATCTTAGACTTTTAAATAGGGTAGATGATTATGAGTAAATGGTCTTCTTACTTGTCACATATTCAGTCCACGACTTCTCCAGCTCAAGGAACTACCTCATGCGTCTAAGTTGACCTCTGACGCTGTAACTATTTGTGTACATACTATACATACATGGCATCTTTAAAATAATATGATGTAACAATTTAACCCCCCACTCTTTTTTTTCTCTTCTTTTCTTTTAATAATAATAATAATAATAATAATAATAGTTATTGTTATTGGGGTTTTTTTTCTTTCTTTTTTTTCTATTATTGTTCGATGTGGTTATTGTTGTTTTAATGCGTATGAAAGGCATGTGAAATGTATAAGCTACCCAGTTTTATCCACACCATATTGCTTGTCTGTTCCTGTTTCTTATGTGCGGAGATGTTGATTGGCTGCATTGTATTTTCAATGTTTGAAAATAAAATAAAATATAAGTCATAAAAAAAATTAAAAAAAAGACATATTAAACTTCTGACATATTTGTACTTTATTATAAGTGAAAACAAAAACGATCTAGAAGAGAACATAAAGGGTAAGTTGCTTTTTTTCTGCACAATCTGGTGACAAAATGGGGATTATCTTTGTTGGCGATTTACAAAATGTAGCACAAACGATTATCGTCTTCCCTTTTTATCACGATAAACCATATTATTGTTTATTGTCCCATCCCTAATAGTACTGCACGATATACCGAAAAGTTATCGTTATCGCACTTGTTATTATCGCAATACTCATTCATTTATTCATTCATTTTCTATCGCTCGTTCCTGTTATGGGTCACGGGTGACTGGAGCCTGTCCCGGTGACTTTGGGTCTTAGGCGGGGCTATTATCGCTAAGATGTGAGTTAATTTATAATGGTTGAACGCATTCATTTTGCATTTCTTTGACCAATCAGACTCTAATGTTTTGCTAATTACAGATGCGGCAAGTGTATTTTTAAGTGTTTTTTTAACCTCTTGCTTCAAAATCCTTATAACTTCTTTCACTATTTCATACACACGTAAATAAAAGGTGAATAAACTGTCTGAAATGTTAAAAATGCCTCAGTAATTACTATTTACATTTACTATCTATTCCCAGTCAGCCACCTACTGTAAATAAGAGTGTGCACTTTATACTTTATATTGTATTTTTATTACCATGTTTATTTATCCTATTTTTATTGCATGCGCCTATTTCATTCATTCCTGTCCTAAACTGTGTGTTGCAACATTGAAATTTCCCCATTGTGGGACAAATAAAGGATCTCTTATCTTATCTTATCTTATGGTTTGCAGAGTAATGGACAAAGCAACTCCAGGTTTTAACTCTCCAAAGGTCTCCAGTGTGTGTATATTTGTACCTATGTTACTATATTTTAAAGTAAGAGTTGAGCACTTAATTGTTATTCTTTATAAGTGGAAAAGAAAACCATATGCAGATGACGAAAACATATCGTCGTCATATCGTTATCGCAATACTTGAGACACCCACATCACATATCACGCTCATTTCCGACATCGTGCAGCTCTAGTCAATAGAAGATCGAGAAGTTCTAAAGATAATAAACATCAGGACAGTGCAATAGACCCTTTAAAGTCTGTAAACAAAGACGTTCTAAATTCCAGAACGGAGGCAAAAGTGAAGTGGAACATGATGTGATTTCACTGGAGAAACTGCAATACAGTGATCCCTCGCTATATCGCGTTTCATCTTTCACGGCTTCGCTGCTTCACGGATTTTTTTTTACAGTGCGGATATTTTTACAGTGCATCCACTGAACTTCAGCGCACGCACAAGAACGGGACCCTTTGATGAGTCGTTCATTGCAGTTCTCAAATATAATCGAAGGTGGCATATCCGTTTATAAAAATCTTCTTGCTCAGAAAAAGAAAGAGCGCCAACAACTAAAGAAAGACTCGTGCGCCTTCAGTAGAAACAGAGGCTACAGGGGGCGGAGTCAGGACCAAGAGGCACAGACTGTGAAATACACCAGTGACAATGTTTACAACCTTGTATTACTTTATTAAAATGATTGTTTTAAACAAACTTGGGCTTTAAAACAGGTTTTGATTTTTGGTTTCATTCCATAGTTCAGTATTGCATTGTAAAATAATAAAAAATAAAGCTGTGACTACTTCACGGATTTCACTTTTCACGTGTTATTTTTGGAACGCAACTCCCGCGATAAACGAGGGATCACTGTAAACCTCAGAGTGTCACAAAATATGAAAAATTTTGATGATTTTGGAAAATGAAAACCAGTCAGTGACACCAGAGCCGCTTTAAAGACGTTTACTGTTGTATTTTACTTGATTTGTTTATGTTTATGTTTATGTTTATGTTGGAGGAACTCTTTAAAGCCACCTCCCTCTTGAGTGGTTCTGGCTCCACAGTCCAAGTGGATGTCAGTCCTAGTTCATCTGCAGCCTGTCCGTCCGTGGGAGTAGGATCTCTCCTTCACTGTGGTTCTCCCCGAGGTTTCTACTTTTTCCCATGGGGTTTTTTGTAGTTTTTCCTGAAGGAGGGTCAAAGGACAGGGGCATTCTGGGACAGTTATCTGAACTGCTTTTACCTGTGGCCCATCGAGGCAACTGTTGTTGTGATTTTGGGCATTATAAAAATAAATTGATTTGATTTGATTTGATGTTAGAGCAGATTATGACAAACTCTTGGCATTTTTGACGAAGGAAAAATCCAGATTATTAGGTTCAACTGGACAAATACTCACGGAAATGATGAACTCTCAATAGTTTTTCATTGTATCTACAGATATAACCACATATTTTACCATGAATTATATTATTTATGAAGCTCAAATACAATTTTAAAACTAGAAAATAGTATACAGTCCATCCTTAGCTGACGTTTCTACCCTGGAAATTCTAATTTCTTGCTTTTCCCCGTCACGTCACTTAAAATCATTAGTATTTAGTCATGATGTGAAATTACAGCCTGCTTTATTTTGCCTCCATTCCAGAATTCTGATGACAAGGCGTTTTAAAGGGTCTATTCATCAAATTTTAAATCAGATTAAGATTTAGTTGCACATGGATCAACTTAAAGGACAATATTATGCATTATTTGTATTCTTATTGGCCTTAAAACATGCTCTTGAGTGAGGGTGTTCATGGTTAACAGATTAACAGAGACTAAACACTTCATTTTTTGCCTTGTTTACTGTGTTGTAATACTCAATTGCGCAACAAGAGGGCGCCCGAGCGAGCACCTCACGCAACTGTGACGTCTCTAAGTGAAAACAAGCTCGGTAAAAGTCCAAAAAAGTGGGTTTATCCCATAAAGACGGCGCAAACCTGAGCAACACTGCAGTATTTATGGAGTAATATTGATCATAGATGGTGTATTTAACTTGGATTTCATGTTTGTGGAGAAAACAGACAGCTTTTTACCACTATCAATCTTTACCTGCAAAAGCTAAGGTAAGCGGCTAACGTTAGCGACTTTACGTGACTCAAAAAAAAAAAAAAAGAGTCTATATATTATAATTATTTATTCATTCAGCTTTCATGCAGTCGTGTTGTGCTGTGTTCAAAGACCTGTTGCTGTTCTTGCTCTGTGTTTACGACGTAATGGTCTGAATGACTCGCACGGTAAGAAAGAAAAAAAAAACGACAACAAAACAGCACAGCGTTGGCGCAACCAGTTAACCGATTATTGACCGTGAAGGACTCCAACGATCGGTTAAAGAAACAATTGATAACGTGCATCTACTACTACTCTTGAGTTTCTTTTACTTTGGAATCTCACGTTTTAGAACTAAAAAATTTACTTTAGGCCCCATCTACTGGCAGCAGAAGGAATTACAAAGGCGAGATAAACAAATGCTAGCTTGCCCCGACACGCTAATGTACGCACACAGCTGTAATGAACATGGTTTGAGTCTGTAATGGTTTATGGACTTCTGCACTGTTGTTCTCATCTGATGTCCTTGCATTAAATAAAATGTGTAATTTTTATTCAGCACATTTTATTTTGCATGCCTTATTCTAACATAGTCTACACTTTTTACCTTTCTATTATTATTATTATTCATCGTTATATGTTGCACCTTACGCCAAGTTCCTAATTTGTGAATTATGTTCACCGACTATGGCAATAAAAACCTTTCTGATTCTGATTCAAAACACCACGGGACACCTCTCGATCTCTACATTTGACGCCACAAATCTGTGAAACTCTGAATGTTTTTGAAGCTCGGAGGGAGGGGCTTACTAAAGAGGATTAATGAAACTATCCTGAATGAAGCTTAAGGAAGGCAGGAAATGATCCAGTGAGTTTACATTAATGTTGTGTCATGTCTGTTCATTAACATGCAACAAATAAATACATAATTTTGTTTGTTTTCAATAGTCACTCAATAGGCACTCACCCGAGGAAGACAAGCCGTGACTCCAAAGAAGATCTGTCCGGATTCTGGAGAAAATCCTGTCACACTTTTCTGCGGTTAAGAAAAACTTGAGCAAAGACAGTTTTTTAAAATCTACTGTTAAACCAGAGCAGGTTAATGAGGAAATATAACAAAAAGTAATACTGCGAAGGTTAAAGGATACGGCAGAAGATCTCCACAACGAACAGACAGAATCACCCAAGATGGCTGAAAAAATACATAAATAATACATTAAAAATAAATATAGAATAGAATAACTTTATTGTCTGTCATACGCAGTGATGGCAGAAATGTGTCTTTGTCTTTCTCATTCACATATATCACAATAAAGGCAGACAGATAAAAAAACGTTTCAATAAATTAGCATAATCATTTATCATTTCAGTTCTTTGCAGATACAACGGCCGATATGGGCTCAGACGGAGGAGACTGATCTAACTCTTGATAGCAAAGGGCACAAAACAGCGTCGCACAAAGAAGTCTGTCCCTGAGACATTATCAGGGTTAAATCTAAGAGTTTTCTACAAAAGTTGTCTACAAAAAGATAGATTTGAGGGTTTAAAGTCTATATGAATCGCACAGGTTTGTCTAATTCTGACTTAGTTTGGTGGGAGGGCACCTGTGGTAAATATTTATCATTGTTTTACATCCGTCGAATTGCAGTTTGTGAAGGAATTTTGAGAAATAAAACTCTGAAATGACGGGAAGTAGTGCTGAGCTCTAAAACAGAGCGTGATGTCATCAAAAAGCGACGCCTCATTGTAAACACAGAGACGATTCACAGACGACTGACACATTACTTTGTCAGTTTAAACAGTCATTCAACAAAATAAATAGTTATCAGGTTATTATTTGTCAAATCATGACTATTGTGTCATGTATGTGGATGTTGGCCCTTGTTGACAGTCTGGTTGCTACGGTAACAGCTGTGGAATTACCTCAAACTGTGTCATATTTGTGCTCATGTTCAACGAGGAAGTGACATTTAAAAAAACTGTCAAACTGGAGACAAATTGGCAAAATGTTTAGTAAAATCTTAAATACAATCACTACGTTTTAGTCAAATGCGTAGTTTAACCCGTCGTGTAGACTTCAAACCATCTCTATTGCTTCAGAAAGACAAAATCACACAGTTATAACATTTCTAGGGCTGCAACTAACGATTATTTCGGTAATCGATTAGTTTAGCGATTATTCCTCCGATTGATCGATTAGTTGTTTAGAACGCGAAAGACCCTTGAATATGAAAATTTTACCCAAACAAAGCTGAAGTGAAGGCGTTTGAAGAGGATTTTAATCAAAAACACAGAATTTAAATGCTTCCTGTTTGTTTTTTGTATCATTCCTGCTCTGTATAAGTAATAAATCCTCTTCTTTCAGTGCATACAATGCTTTGAAGTCTGTGTATAGACCAGTTAACGATTAATCGATTATTTAATTACCGTATTTCCCGCACTATAAGGCGCACCGCATTATAAGGCGCATAGAATAGAAGCTACAGTAGTGGCTGTGGTTGCGTAGTTGCGGCTCAGTATTGATCCATATATAAAGCGCATCGGATTATAAGGCGCACTGTCAGTTTTTTGAGAAAATTGAAAGCTTTTAGGTGCGCCTTATAGTGCGGAAAATACTGTAGTTGACAACCATTTCTATAATCAATTAGTTGCGATTAATCGATTAATTTGTCGCAGTCCTAAACATTTCAACTGAATCGCAGAAAAGGTTTCAGGGGTTGGATGCTGGACGCTGTTTGAAGATCGAGACGTTTCGGCTTCTATCCAGAGGTCGATCTTCAGCGCCCAGATGATAAACCCTGAAACCTTTTATTCGATGGAACACGCCTGGACGAATGAGGGATCACGTCGACGAATTTCAACTGAATGTTTTTCAGATACGTCGGCGCTCGTGCCACGTCCACGACCGTTTCTCCTCACCTTGACGACGGGCAGATCGAACACTTCCCTGGACTCGCTGACCTCGGGGTTGTCTCCGTCCTCCGCGATGATGTGCGTGGCCAGAGCGTTGTACGACACCTCCTTCCCCTTCCCCGCTTTCAACAGCTGCACCACCTGAAGCCCCAGAGACGAGAAACGCATCAGGCGCAAGTTCAGGAGGTCAAGGAAGGCCAGGCGGGTCACAGTGTCATCGAGGACAACAGAATCAGAAAAGGTTTATGGCCGTTGTCAGTGATAAAAAATTCACAAACATAGGAACTTGCTTCGGCGTAACAGGAACTACAGAACAATAGAACTACAGAACAATAGAACTACAGAACTAGGGAACTATAGAAGAGTGGGAATTTTAATTTAAGTGTCAATCGTAGACAAAACTTCAATTCAATCCACAGTAACAAACACTGCTGCTGCTATTACTGCCACAACTACAACTGTTACTGCAATAAATAATGTTACAAATACTATTACTAATACAAATACAACGACAAATACTACGTCAAATACTGCTGCTACTACTACAAATACTACTACAACTGTTAGTACAAATACTACTACTGCTGTTACTATAAATACAACCACTACTACAAATACTGCTACTGTTACTAATACTGCTACTACAACAAATACTACAACACCAACAAAGTAGTAACACTACTACAAATACTATTACAACTACAGCAAATACTGCAACTACTACAAATACAACAAGCACAGATATTACTACTTCTAATACTAATACTAATACTACTACCATAGACGATGTTCTAGACCAGTGGTTCCCAATCTTTTTTGTGTCGCGTACCCCCTAAGCTTTGTTTTACACTCAAAGTACCCCTTATCTTGAGTTTCGGGCAAATAAATGGGTTTACGAGTCGAATATTGTCAATTATTACTATTATATATATTTTTTTAATTCTATGTATGATCCAAGATACTCCAAAAGATGTTAAATTTACAACTGATGACACTTTTATTCAGATAAAAGTACATTTCATCTTCATTTAAAACCTAAAACCATTCCAAGTACCCCCTGGTCATTCCTCACGTACCCCTTGGGGTCCGCGTACCCCTGGTTGGGAAACACGGTTCTAGATAATGATTAACCGAAACGAAGACAAAAATGTGAATCGTTTACTTAGAGACAAATCCAAACACTCAAACAGCAGCGGGCCACAGTTTGAGAAACACAACGTGAATAAAATTACAGTAAATAAAGGATCGTTGTTTAGTTGTGAATAGTCTGACGTTTATTCACACAATAATCATGACACTGTATCTTGATCATCACAGTGGCAGTGTCAACCTGACTTCCACACACTGGTTTTAGAGGTTAAGATCACATTAAAACAAACGGAACACTTACATTTTGCATGAGGCGCTTTAATGTTGAAAGTGTAAACAGGAAGGAGGTTTGGCACGGAACATGACATGCCACAGGTCACACGAGCACAGACCTACACTTTCACTCAAATTAAACGATCTGCAGGGAAAATTATCTGTTCACAATGTCTCAGTCACAGCACAGAACTTTTAGCCAAGGAGACATTATAACGCCATGGACTAATATGAAGATAATAGTGAGTTATGTGCGCAACAGGGGACGCACACTTTGACATTAGGTTTAATCCGTGTTCCAGTCATGTCAGATCAAAGCCGGGGTTTGTTTACCTGTACAGACATCTGAATGAATAAATAAAGAGTTTCTTGTATGATTTATATCGTCAAAACATTAGTCTCACATGTCAGAAGCGCAGAAACACAAGCTAGCATCAGGCTAAGGGTAAATCATTTTGTGCTAATCTGAATTACTGTGTTTGTTGCGATTTGTAGGGAAATGCATTTTATAAAACTGCAGTAAACTTTAAAGCAAACGTACTGTTGTCACAGGAAAACCTTAAAATAACAAGTAAGTTAAGTATTTCCCACCAAAGTTAGCGCGCTAATCTCTCAGCTAGCCTATGTAGCCTCTTCCCCATTGAGTTGCAATGGGAAATGCTAAAGCTACAAACTTAGCATCCGCATTAGCTAACCTGTCAAAACCTCACCTTCTGGTCAATATCTCCCACGACGTAGAATTTGACGTCCTTGAAAAGCTCTTCGGACACTTTATTCTCCTCGTCAGACATGATTGTCCATAAACGGCGCAGGTCCGAGGGGGTAAAAGTAAAAAACAAGCCGCTAAAGTGCTAAAATGTGTGAGGAGAAGAGCGCTTTGGCGGAGAGTCCAGCGCCAAACTGCGGAGCGCGCCCTGGACCGAACCAACGCGGGGCACGGGGGGGACCAAGCGCACAAATGGGACTTTTGTTCAGTTATACTTCCTTTTACGGATGTTTTCACGGGTTGGACTGTGATCTAATTTCTACATACATGATTCTGTGTCAGCTCCATACGTAAAAGAGAAGACAATGTGTATATTTTAAGCGTTGAGTTAAGTCGGTTACCCCTTCACACAGTAAAGTCCACACACGCTCCAGACAGTGATTTGAGGACGTCGCTTCTTACGTTTGGGGAAAAAATTAAATATATATTGGCTGTAAAAGCGGCTATTGACTGAAAGTACTATATCTCATTATCTTATTCTTATTGTTTATATTTATCTTGATACTGTATACGACTATGGCTGCAACTAACGATCATTCTAGTAGTCCACTAGTGAGCGACTTTTTTTTTCGATTAGTTTATCGATTATCGTACACTGAGACTTTTAAAATATGTATGTTGATTGAAGTTGACAGAAATAGTTTATTCTATTCTTATTATCTGGATTTAATAATGCCTTTGTCTTTGTATGTTTTAGAGTCTGTATAGTCCAGATAACAATTACGATGATCAAAAAACGAGTACAATTATGTTCTATAGTCAACTAGCCACGATTAGTTGATAATCGTTGCAGCCCTAATGTGTAAAATCTCTATTTTCCAAACATAATTAACACATTCTATTTAATATATACAAATACAATCCAATACTTCATACTTTATTGTTCTTTCAGGGAAATGTGTCGGACTCGTGCTGCACTGCAGTGTTTCACAACCAGGAGCAGGAGCCTGCAGGGGGCAGAGCTTCTAAAAGAGGGTGAAACTGAATAGAATGTTATTGAAAATGTTTATTATAGTAAATTTAGCCCCTAATGTTTTGATGGATTTTTAACTAATAATACAACATAATATTATGTAAATATAATAAAAATGGAAAATCCCATGATAAACAATTTCTTTGTTATTCCAAGTTATGGAGACTCTGAGTGCGAGACAAAGCATAAGGGCAAGACAAAAAGGTTGGGGTTGCAGTTAAAAGCCACAAAATACACACACGACTGAATCACACTCACAATAAACGCTCTTAGGGAACTATTTTAATTCTATGCCTTAATCTATTTCTCCCAAAACATCTGACTAAGCTAATCTACTAAAATGTGTTTTAGGGACTTGTAATATTGTACAAAAAAAAAAAAAAACTTCAAGCGGAATCCATATAAAAGTCCTGTATAATTCTGATTTTAATGTATTTTTTTTTTATTCGTGCTTTTGGAGTACATATATACTAATACTCATTTTTGTAAACATGTCACACTTGGAGTGACTTAAAGAATTCTCTCCAGAAACTGGACCATTTCCTTTCCAGTTTAAAAAAAAAAGATTAAATAATAAATAAAAAAAATTGAATAGCTTTTGAGATTTAACAAGTGGCTCAACATTCCCCAGTGTGTAAGAGTGTGTGTGTGTGTGCGCGCGTGCGTGCGTGCGTGCGTGTGTATCACCTGTAGGGGGCAGCAGTGCAACAACACTCCACTCAAGGGCCTCCTCCTCCGTCCAAAACAAATCAGACGCGTTCATTTCTAACCTTTTCTAATTAATGTGTCATTTAGTGAAGATGTTTTTGAGGGATTGTCAAATCAATTTGTCACGTGATCAAACATGATTTTTATTTATGTTGTTAACTGAAGCTCTCCTCGTGGGTTAAAACAAACCAGTTTAACCCACATTTTCAGCTTAATCTGTTCAGGTCATTCTTGTAACTAAAACATTCACTGTCTGAACATAAAGGTCTGCAACTAACGATTATTTCAGTCGTCAGGGATATTTTTGTCAATCAGTTGATTAGTTAAAGGGCCCATGACAGGTTGAAATACACGTTTAACTAAAATGCAGTTAAGATGAATATATTCAAATTTATACTGAAATCTGTACACATTTTACCCCGGTTTAGCTATTTTTTAGGTTTGAAATTTTACTTCCTGGTTGTAAAGTATGACATCCCGCTAGGAAATTACCATAGCAACCACACTGTGCACTGGCCAAAACTCATCTAATGTCACAGATTTGTTAGCATGATGAAGAGAAATGACATGTGAACACCTTTATTTTGTCAAATCAATGTTTAAAGGGTCAAAAAAGTAGTTTATTTTGTGTAAATAATGCATAACCTTTGTCTCCCCAGTGTGATGTCATCAGTTTGTTTACTTCCTGTGATTGTCGACAGATTTTTCAACTTTTCTCCACAAACGGCGACCTGATTGGTGTAAAACTACAATTTATATTTACAAGCGGTATTAATGCACTGAAGAAAGTCACAATTAGAAAATCGTAAAAACCCGTCATACGCACTTTAAATGAAAATACAGTACATTTCAAGTTGAGTTAATGAGTTATTTGTTGACTTAAGGATACCAGTCTTACAGAATCAGATGTTTTGACCAGTTAAGATCTATTTATTGGATGAAAGTATGTTATTTTACTTGTTTCAAACTGTTTCTGACTTGTTTTAATACATTACTACAAGAGAAAACAAATATTTTTCAATTATTTATGAATACTGTACTCACCATTAGCAAAAAATCGTTCTTATTTGGAGCTTAATGATCAGAAAAGACAGAAACCAGGCCAGGCTGGTATGTATTTCGTGTCTCTCTCTTGACGTTGTGCGCTGACAGATTAACACGTCTCCGTCTTCACCTTTGACCCCTGACGTGCTGTGACTGACAGCTGCATTAAGGCGGCGCTCACCTGAGGCCCTGGATTCAGACATCACCGTGACGACGGCGGCGCTCTGATTAGCCGCCGCTCTCTCTGTGACGGGGCGTGACTCAATCGGAGCTCCGCCCTCACGCCGCGCCCCGAGCCGCGAGCCGCGCCGGGCATTTCACCCAAACCAAGTCAGTGTCGTCGTTTTATGATGTTTAAAGGGCCCATGACAGGTCGGGCGACTCATTTAACCAAAGTGTAGTTCAGATAAACATATTTCAAAATTAGCTAAAATTCTTTACAAATTTTACACAGTTTTTTAATTTTTAGCTTTTTAATTTTACTTCCTGGTTGTAAATGATGACATCACGCTAGGAAATTACCATAGCAACAACACTGTACACTGGGCCAAAACTCATCTAATGTCACATTATTTTGATTTGACAAATAAAAATAAATGTGAACACCTTTATTTTGTTGAGTTAATGTTTAAAGCGTCAAAAAAGTAGTTTATTTTGTGTAAATTATGCATAACCTTTGTCTCCCCAGTGTGATGTCATCAGTTTGTTCACTTCCTGTATTTTTCAACAGGTTTTTCAACTTTTCTCCACAAACAGTGACCTGATTGGTGTAAAACTATAATTTCTATTTACAACAAGTATTAATACACTGAATAAAGTCAAAATTAGAAAATCATAGAAACCTGTCATACGCACTTTAATGTCACTTCCTGGTTGAACATGAGCACAAATGTGACATTCTGCAACTGTTACCATAGCAACCAGACTGTAAACAAGGGCCAAACTCCTTATAAATTACACAATGTTATGATCTGACAAATAATAATACCTTTATTTTGTTGAATGATGGTTTAAACCGACGGAAAAATGTGTCAGTTGCTGTAAATTATCTCTGTTTTTCAACTGTGCGTCGCTTTTTGATGACATCACAGGGGGATTTGGAGTTTTGTTACTCAGCTCTACTTCCTGTAATTGTACAGCTTTATTTTTCAAAATGTCTTCACGAACTGCAACTTCACAAATGTGACGCTATAATGAATATTTACCAACAAACTAAGTCAGAATTAGAACATTTTGAGACTTTGTCATGAAGACTTTAAAGGAGAAGAGGGTAAAAATCACCAAATGCATTGTACAAAAAAAATAAAAAATAAATAAAAACAAGTCCAGTTGCTACTCTAGCGTCCCACCGGCAGGATGCTAGATTAATTTATTCCTTTTTATCCACATCTGGTATAAACTCTCAGCTACTGGACGTGTTCAATATGAAGAGAAAGCTGTGACACTTATTTTCATCAAATCAAACATTCTGGGATGAATCAGAGTCAGGTTTTACAGCACAAGTTTAAAAATTACACTAAAATTCAAAAAAATGTAATTGGACTTTTAAATGGATTCCACCTGGACTTTTTTACTTTATTAAGTCCCCAAAACTAATTTTTTGTTAAATTATCTTCAGCTTTGAAAGAGGAATTGTCAAAACCAACAAAAGCCCAAAGTGTCAATCAGACAGAATCTAAAGACACAGCTTTATTTCTTCATAGATTTCACAAAGAAAATGTAGTTGGACTTTAAAGTCTGATGTTCCTGTGGGCGGAGCTTGTTTGAGTGGAATCAGAGTAAATCAGACACAAAACTCCAGAGTCTGAGCTTCACCAAGAGTCAGACAAAAGGATCAGAAACAGCTTCCAGTTTGAGGCTCGTTTTAGTCCCATCGCTTGAGGACAAACAGGACCGAGCGGCAGGTGGATAAGTTTATCAAATAAAAATAAATAAAATGAAATAACAGTGAATAACATTAAAATAAAATAAAATAAAATAAAATAAAGTAAAATTAAATTAAAATTAAAATAAAATAAAATAAAATTAAATAAAATTAAATAAAATAAAATAAAATAAAATAAAATAAAATAAAATAAAATAAAATAAAGTAAATAAAGAGGTCCAGGTCTTGCAGGGCATACGTCTAAATCTAAAATAGAACTAAATCAGGACCAAATCAGATATATGACATACTTTAAAAACAAATTGTACTTTTTCTGAAACTTGAATACAATTTTGAGCCCAGAAAATAGTGTTTTTCCATCTTTTGTAATAGAAAAGCAAACAATCTGCCATTTCTACTCTGGAAATTGTAAATTCTTTGCTTATTTTTTAGACTTAAAGGGCGTATGACAGGTTTTCACTGTTTTCTAATTTTGTCTCTATTTGGTAATACCTGTTGTAAATATAAATGATAGTTTCACGACAATAAAGTGGCCGTTTGTGAAGAAAAGTTGAAAAATATGTAGAAAGTTACAGGAAGCAAACAGATTGATGATATCACACTGGGGAGACAAAGATTATGCATAATTTACACAAAAGAGACTACTTTTTTTTAACATGAATTCAACCAAAAAAGGTGTTCACGTGTATTTCTATTTGTAAAATTACTTAAAATATGTGACATTAGATGAGTTTTGGCCCAGTTTACAATGTGGTTGCTATGGTAATTTCCTAGTGTGATGTCATCATTTACAACCAGGAAGTGAAACAAAAGCCTCAAAAATTGCTAAAGCGGAAGAAAATGTGTAAAGTATTTAAGCAAAATTTGAAATATATTTATCTGAACTGGATTTAAAGGTCCCATATTCTGCTCTTTTCCCCTTCACACAGTCTATTCTAAGGGCTTTGTTGATAAAATGTTTGCGTTGTGCAATATCCATAACATAACAGTTTACAAAAAACACCCATTTCTTGGACTGGCCCCCTCCTTGCAAAAGCAAGCAAACGGCTCACTCTGAGATCTGACCCCCACAGGAACAGAGAGCAGGCTGCCTCCCCCGCCCAACTCATGCAGCCGGCCTAGAGCGGAGATAGTGCATGCGCCC